>CAKALU010006515.1:0-24616 GCA_916700995.1 Hozukius guyotensis | reverse complement strand
ATACCTCTCCTCTCATCCATGCTTCTGTATATTTTGTTCCTTTTTTCTATTCACGCCTCCTTCCGTCATTGCTTGCTTTCTCCCATTTCACTTTTTTTCCTTGCCTATACATCAATCTTGTATTTTCTCATTTCATTTCCTCTCCATTATGCCATCCCTGTATTTATCCCCTCCCTCCAGTACCCTTAAAACTGTAACTGTAGTTTCTGCACATCAAGCCATTCTGCTGACAGGAAAACGAAATGAACGCAGAGTGAGACAGAAAGGGAGGTCAGCCAGTTCTTCAACTGATTAGCCTACAGCTCAATTATTTGGCTTCGTGGAAAATTAGGCCCGTTTCCAACTAGGAATTTTACATGTTAATGGGAACAAATAATTAGACCAATTTCCCTCAGACCAGACTGTGCGTCACGACAAACTGCAGGGATTTGTTTGGTCTGGTTGGAACATGGGAGGGAAAAAAAGTCTCTTTCTCCTTGTAAGGGTGGGAAGAGAGACAGCCGTCTGGTGTCTCTATCCGTGTAAGATAGAATGTCAAGATTGGCTGTTTTGAGATATCATAAGGCCATGTTGCAATAAGTACAGTAGTTTCACAAAAATACTGTCTGGTGGCCGTGGCAGATTCAATCAGCTGTAGCTAGCTACCTAATTAAGCTCCATTAGTTGGTTGAAAACATAATCTCTGTCTGGCTTTTAGGGATTCTGGCTGACTCATTTTAAGGCGAGAATCCTGTAAAAGGAACTTTAATATATTTTTAATAGCTAGATTAATGACATCATGCTAAAAGGTCAGGCTCTTCACCAGTTGATTATCCACATAGAAGACTAAATAAAGGAACAGCATTGTCCTGCCAGTGCAGAGGTAGTGTTATCCTAGTATTATAAGTATGACAAAGAAAAATGTACGATCAGACTGTTACTTCATTCGCTGGCATACTTTTTTTGTATTTTCAAAACAGTATGTTTTCACTTTTAATGTAACAAAAGAAAAAGCTTGTAGGGTGAGAACGAACAAGTACATGTGTTTGGCAAATGTAACCTTTTCTCAGGTTACACTGACTGGAGATGCAGGGATGTAAACATCCCCAAATCCAGTAAAGAGCATGACAGAGCTGCTATAGCGTTAGCCTAAACTCTGATAGCATCCAGGACCGGCTTCCACACAGTGACGTCGGGGCACGTCAGTAAGCTAGTTAGCCCGACTTGCTAACATTTGCGGCTTACGTTAAATCAGATAAACCAGAGCCGGCCCGAGGCATAGGCGATATAGGCGAATGTCAAGGGCCGCCATCCATCTATAGGGGCGCCCCAAATGAGGGAAGGAAATAAATTCAAATTTTGCAACTTTTACTATTATTTACTAATACTATTTTAATATTGTTATTTCCAAATATTACAAAAAGCCCATAACAACATAAATATGAAGCCTAGTAAATTGGCCCTGTTTTCTGGGCTGCCCGAAGCATCACCCTAATAAAGAGCTAGAGTTTTTACTCCCCTTCCTAATGGAAAGACTTTTCAGGTGTTTGGGGAATAACCTACAACATCATTTTGAGAAATACAGTTTTTCTTTTGAGTGTGATCTGCATGGCTTAATCTCAAAGACATAAAGCTATGCAGTTTCTGTGTGAGTGTAAGAACACAATGATTGGTGGTGGAATTGGCTGCGATGCAACGGGCACCAGCTAAAATCTTGCCTAGAGCACCAAATTGGTCAGGGATAAACACACCAATCCATTATCCATTCCTTTTGCTCTTGTGTTTTTGGTTTTGTAAAATATGCCCCACTCTAAACAGTAGAACCCTGTGCACATTGCTTCAGTATGTGGAGAGAAACAAAGCTTGACAGGACTGCTGTACCTTGTTACGGTTACTTAGCTGTGATTAGACAATCGCTGTTTGGGTGAGTTGTTTAGCAAACAAGTCAATTACACTCATAAAATCAAGGATGACATAAATGGACTGGCTGGTATTGGATAGTATACACACAGAAAAAATGACATCACCATAAACATAGTGTAATATACCTTCCTGTATGGATGGGGCCTGCAACATCTGCTTGTAGTAGGAGTAGTACAGTCCACACTCCGTCCGAAAGGAGATCTCCCGCTCCACTTCCTGAAAGCAAAAAAAGGGGGATTTTAGTTGCATGAAACCAAAGACTTCTGTTCTCTCTGAAATATGGAAAACAGATATCCTGGCAAAGCATGACAGAAACACGGAGGATAGAGGCAAAGCAGCTAATACACTCGTAATCCTCAACATTAACAATGAGACAGGTAACACAGCGTGTGTGTGTGTGTGAGAATGTGCTTAGACGATGTCTTCCCAAGAGATTTCCTGCTTGCCGTGCATGATTACTGTTCCACTGGAGAGGTAAAAACAGAGAACAACCAGCTGCAGAATATCAACTCAATCATCAATCTATCATGTTCGGTTTGTAAATAGTTTTTACAGCTGTGCTGCTCGGCTTAAAAGGAAATTCTTTAACTAGAGTGATATATTTCTTTGACATTTCGGCGATGTGATTTAACGGAAAACTCTCCGGTATTTACTGTCCCCTGCACAGTTGAATGTGGTCATGCTGAGCGAAATCTGCTTATTAAAAAGCATATTTAGACTGTTATTACAGTGCCATTTGTGTCATCTTTTTTCCAGTAATGACTTGTGATTAAAATCTCATCCGTCATAAAAAGACCATCAAAAGAACTAATGGACATAAAAAAAACCTTAACAACTGATTCATTGACCAAATGACACTAAATGGAACAGCCCTGCTGATTTCCATTTGCATTAAAACTTGTCTGGAAAAAGACACAAATCCACCATGAAGCTGCATTCAAATACATTTTGTACATAAAATGGACGATATTATAACCATCTTTTAATGTCCCTTTGTAGCCTGCAGACGCTCCCTTAACGCCTTTACACACCGGGGGGCGTTTTTTATTTGTGCGATTAATTTGCACGTTAATATATTTTTCCGAACTGTTGTTTTTGTCATGAGTACTTCCACAGAGAACGTGAATATTATGCGGCAAAAAAAGCAACGTAATTTCACACCGCGAATAAAGGCGTCAACCAATCACATTGAGCGGAAGGGACATATTCAATACGTTCAACACAGAGGCTCTGTTGTCCGAAGATTGCAAACTTTAGTACTCCTTTGAACCCTCAAAGGCAGCGCAGACCAGATCCACTCCTTCCATTCTTACCTTTCACAATAAAAGCCCTAGATATATACACTGCAAAACTGTTTACCAGAGGCAAATTCACTCTAAGAAACTAAAATAGCCTACAGTAGTTTAGGCTATGCAACAATTTACCTCAGACAGACTGCCAGACGCTGCTCTGGATCAATAGGATCCCGGTTTTGGCCTCTGCCTGCAACTATACGAACCTTTTATTGAAAAATTGTTGCAACGGTTGCAAATTTGCCTCGCTGCCGGTATGAAAAGTCTTGATGCGAAATATTTGCATTTTGTTTATAAAAAGGTGTATAAAGGTCTTTACAGCTGCATCTCATCATCTTTAATTCCAGTCCTTGGTGTCCTGCAGATCAGCATACCCGGCCTGTAGTTACCTGACAGCAGGTGTTGCTTCTATACTGTAGCTTCAGGGAGGATAAACTACAACCGGGTAACTACGCAGGAGTTCTCAGTGTCCCGGCGACCCAGACCGACGCAGGTGTTCCCACCAGCTAGTTCATTCAATTCACCTCCTGGTTTAAACCATTCGCTGATTAATTGAGTCAAAACCAGCAGGACTTTTAAGACCCGAGGCGCACAACAGAGAAACGCTAGTTCATAACACGGCGTCCTAACATCTTACATACATATTTGTATTCGGTACGCTGCTGGGCAGTACAACACACAGGAAGAAATGATGAACCCTTTCGCTAAAAACAGAGACTGGCACTGTGAACACAGTGTGAAAACAATGTTAATAGAAAATGAAGTGAGTTTTCACCCTTATGACCCTCCACAGCCACAGTAAATTAATGAGGCTTCTTTCTGGGACATAGTGGGCATGTACAGGCTGTGCTTGACTGACATCTTCCTGACTTTATGAATCATTGTGTTGCAGCTATTAGGCTGGGGAAATATACACCTTTTAAGTTTGCTAACTATTCCTATCACATTATTAGTAGACTTGATTTTATTGAAGAATAGCCACTAACAAAGCTAATTGTGTGATAAACACATTTCATTTCCTATAAATTCTTCACAATAAAAGTCCCCATGAGGTATGAGGTACTTATCCATAGTCCATGTATTAACCTACAGTAGATGACGGTCGGCACGCCTCCAGTTTGGAGAAACAGGCAGGAGTACCAGCATGGGAGCAAAGCAAAGTACTGCTGTTGACAAAGTTTTTTAGCCACCAAAAAAAAAAGTCCCACCTAAAAAAATCGCTATCTAGGTGTACACTTTCTTTAGAATATTTTCCGATGGTGAACTGAACTGAAAGTGAAGCGTATCTAAACTGTTTTTGTCATCTGAGACGGCTGGCTTTGAAGCGAGCATAGATAAGTTTCATTTTCCGTTCAGTTCCCCGTCTGTTCCCTTACTTCTAGGTGGCTAAAATATGTTTTGCTGCTGTCCCCGTCCACAGAACCATCTTGCTTTGCTCCCATGCTGGTACTCCTGTCTGTTTCTCCAAACTGGAGGCGTGCCGACCGTCAGCTACTGTGAAAACCTCATACCACCACACTTCAAAACACCCAAACTATCCCTCTAACTGAGGCCCAGCAGGATGCTTATTTAAGTCACCAGACAAACTCCTACTGTGGGCTGAGATTGGACAGCTGAGGGGTGTGACAGTTTTTTATTTGCACCATGTTACCAACTGAACCCCTGGAACTTATACTGCAGGCTTGTTACTGTGAGCGAGAGCTCGTCTGCGACGTGCATCAAAGTTTCAAATTAACACAGTGTAATAACTCCTACCGTGAGCTGAGAGAACCACAGCAGATTCTCGTGTATGGCGTTGACGCACCAGGCCTGAGTCAGTGCCAGCAGCCCGGCTAATAACAGCCCGGCTGCCATGGAAACGCACTGTCGCCAAGGCCACCGGGGTAGAACGCCTGAACCGGAACAAGCGCCGGATCCTCCGAGCGGAGAAATCTCCCCCGTACCCTCCTGTGTGGCGTTGGACCTTTCCGTCCCCCGCGTCACGTTACCGCCGCATCTCCCTTCCGCCGGTGCGTCTTTCTCATCCCCGTCATTATGTTGTAGCTTACTCAGCTTAACTCTCTTACGGAGCTCCATTGCCTGAGAAGACGGAGATTATCAATACAGTCTTGGATCCTTTGATGAGCTGAATTCAGGTAGATAAACAGCATGCTCCTGGGCTGAGCTATAGAACTGATCCAAATCCATTACGGCAATAAATGTAAATGCGGTGTGTTTTTCTTTTCTTGAAGTCGGTCCAAATAAATTAGCTTTTTAATCGCTTCGAGTTCCTTGCCAAAGGAAATATGCAAAAAGCTTTCTCCGAGGGAATGAGCAGCTAGTTTCCTTCCCAATCCTTCTTTTGAGTTTTTTGCTCGAGGCAAAACAAGCCTTGGCTTTTCACCAAGAACTCTGATGAGATGGCTAATCCGCAGTTTAAATTAAGGTCAAAGAGAATAGGCCTAGTTAACAAGTTCACACATTGCTCATTACCCCTGAAAGACAGTTCACTTCTCAGGAGGCACTGATCCTCTTCTCTCTGTTTCTCTCTGTTACCATTTCCTCTTTGTGGCTCTTTGAATAACTCGGGTGCTTGAAGAATCCAAGCGAGCGTCCGTCCAGCGTTGGCCTCGCATCGTATTCCCTCTGCTTTATGCCGTCCAGAGCTCGAACAAGGAACTCAACAAATCAGCTACTACATATGAAAGAGGAAAGCAACACTGAGCCACAGCAAGTCTCCGAACAACAGGCTGGGCTGTAGATAAACTGGAGCAGCCAGAGGGAGGGAAAGAAAAGAAGAGTCACTACTGGTGACCTCTTGTCTATAAAAAACACACATGCACACAGGAAAAGAATAAGATGGGGTGGGGGGGGAAGGGGGTGGGGACAAGCGAGGGAAACATGCTGGAACATCGTTCGGAAAAATGTGGGGAACATTTGTCAGAGGGGTTTGTGGATCTGGAACCGGCGTCAAGCTGTGAGCGCACGTCTGAAATAACTCTGCACTAGGACCGACATGGACATGGCTTCACCACCTGATGAATTCAAGAAGCCAGATTGAGCCAGCTGTCTCACTTCATATACGTGGACTGGTGATAATAAGCATCGGAAGTGTGTGTGTGAGGAAGAGAAAGAGAGAGAAAGAGTGCGAAGAACTTAATAAACCCTCCAGACCTTTTAACCTGAGGCTAACACCGATCCCACGTTCCCTCTGCAACACAATGGATGAGGATGCCACATGTGAGATTATTAAAACCAGTCCCCTTTCTGTTCAACAACAAGCTTCTCTCCACAGAGCGCCAGCATTCTGATACCATCAGTCACGTAGGGTCAGGTCAGACCGCAACAAAACCGCAAAGTACTAACAGCAAGCGGGCAGGACTCCCCAAACTCACAAATTACTTTCCAGCATGTTTCACGGTCCTTTTCCATCCTACTTGACCTGAACACCCTTAAGACAGCATGTGTGTGTGTGTGTGTGTGTGTGAGTGGAAGAGGGAAAGTGAGAGAGACAGACAGTGGATCTCTAAGGGCAGGAAACAAAATGCGTAATCTCAACTAGCTGAGGGAGCAACAGTAAGCAGTTCAAGGTAAGGTCAGACTGTAGCCACGAGCGTCTGAGCAGCATGTTAGCTGTACATTTTACACTATTTGCTGGGGCTTGGAAAAGTGCTGGAAAAGTGTTTTTCGATGGACAATGTAGCACATGCTGCAGGTGGACTTGTATGTAGGTTCACAGTAAACCGGCTAAATATGAACGTTAATATTTTTCCTTCCATTTTGAACCCCCGTCCTTACCAGGGCTTGTGGTTTTTGCACCTCAAAACTGAGCTTTGAAACGGTCTCCAGAGTCAGACACATTGGAGGAAAGTGCACTAGTAAAGTTAAGAAGACAGTAAGAGATCCATCACGTCAACATTTTATCTTCCGTCTCTGCAATTGCAAAATAAACAGAACAAATATGCCGTTCAAATATAAAAAAAAGTAAGCTAACCGGAATATGCTCTTGCACAAATTTGTTTGGCAAACGCAGCGCCTTGCCACATGATGAGAGCTGTGCTAATGTCTGTCTGAACTAAGGACGGGAATTCACAAGATTTTATCGATACTGATTCCATTATCGATCCCTCCGATCTATCCGATTCTTTAACAATTCCCTTATCAATTCTTGATAAATTGGGGTAAGCTTACAGGTAAGGCTCCAGACAAATATTTTTCACCAACGCCCCGGAACCGTCCGGAAAAATTATTTCAACCGGCCCGATGTCATTTTAAACTGCCAAAAATTCAAAATGACTTTGTTAATTAATCTATAGTGGACACACAATTCAAATGATTAGGGAATAAATGATTGTGTTTTTATTTAAATATTTGCTTTGATTAAAAAAACCTTCACATCATTAGTTTTAATGATGTATTATAAGCTGCTTAGAGCTAGAATTAAGAAGTTAAACAGGGTCATAATTCCCTCTCTATTGTCTATTTCATATTGCTGTGAAAACATCTCCAACAAACAACTGGATTTATTTGGAGAAGTTTCTCGCCAAAAAAGTCATTTTACAAGATTACATTGGAACACATCATGATAATGTTAGAATTTACATTCTCCTATTACAATTTTTTTTTCATTTTTACTGAACAGAGCTTGAACGCATCATGTAATCACACATGTAATTTAGCCCAGTAGGACAGTGCTGCCCATCGGCTACTAACAGCTTACATTACTAGCTCTCCTCCTGCCGATTTCAACATGGATTTGTTGTTCACAATGTGGCATTATCAGGTTAGTTTTGTATCAAGTGGTGGAAGAAGAGATTTAGCCGTCAACCTATTGCTTGGGCATTTTGCTTTTTTTTTGTTTTCACATGTAAACAGCATTTTCAGATTTAGCCGGCTCCGTGTGAACGCAGCCTTAAAACAGAGGCTTTGATAGCATTAACAGAAGGAAACACTACACACACACATGCACACCCACATATGCGTGCAATGTGCGATGATGTCAGCCAGGAGCCCACTTATGTGGGAACATTTCAGGGAAATGTTCACCAGGTCTGTAAAGTGACTTGCATTTATTATGAATGAAAGCATCTGTCTGCCTCTTCTCTTCACACACACACACACAGACAGACAAAAAAAAAACAGCACAGGACCAAAAAATACGCCCGTACGGAATCCGCTCAATTAACTCCAACGTGCTGCTCTGTCTCTCTGTGACAAAAACTCACAAATTATCCTCTGCAGATTGCCTCTATGTGGGTCAATTCACATTTGCATGAGAAACAGATGAAGCACTTGGCTGGCGCTGCGAGTTACAGATGAGACAAATTCTGAGACGAAGATTTTAGAGGGTCTGTCTGCTCAGTTGTTTTGTTTCATTCCCCGCTCTGTGTTCTGTGTCTTCACTAAAAGGAAAGCCTATTCTGTAATTAGGATAATGCTGCCACAGAATCTGAACCAATATGTACAAATGAAGCTCTGCTATCGGCTATGGTCACTAGTTTTAACTCAACACTCCTTGTGGGCAGGGAACAACTTCCACCAAACTGTAGCAGTGTTTCCATTCAATGGTCAAGCGAACTTTAAGCAAAGTTTTGAAATGTTGCAAAAAAAGAAATGTGATTTAGGCAGTTTCCATCAACTGGTTTGGAGCGAATAAACTACAGCATAGTTTGGTCAGAAGTTGGCGCTGTAGGCTGCATGGCTGTAATCAACCAGTAAACAGAGAAGAAGAAGTAAAGGTTGCGAACCTGAAACAAGTCGGCTTGGCCATCTAACCATCTACGATATAAAAAATAGAGAGGTCTTCAGGAATTGGTTTCAATTGGGCAAGTTTCACTTTCATGTCAGCTAGTATTGTCCATGTGTCACGTTGTCCGGAGACAAAGACAAGCATTCACACAATACGGGAATATTCAAGAAGACGCAGACAGCAGAAACAGTCCATTTAGCGTATCAACTCTGTTTCGACAAAGGTAAAAAGCACCTCAAGCAAGCGCAAAAACCTTTCGCAACTGAGGAAGTTTTATAAAATGTTGCCATTTCCATACAGCTTTTCTAATGCAATACTTAAAAATGCAAAAAAAAATTAGGGCTGTCAAAGTTAACGCAATAATAACGCGTTGCAACGCCACTAATTTCTTTAACACATTAACGCAACTTGCAAATTTTAGGTTGTAGCGGACTCAGTTTTAAAGCTAGAGTGAAGATACCGGTATCATATGAAACTAGAAAACCTAAGGAATCCATTGGTAGGAAGGAGGCTAAATAATGCTCCAAAATTAAGCAAAATTTTGGCGAGGAAAAACGGGCATGGCCATTTTCAAAGGGGTCCCTTGACCTCTGAACTCAAAATATGTGAATGAAAACAGGTTCTATGGGTACCCAGGAGTCTCCCCTCTACAGACATGCCCACTTTATGCTAATCCCATGTAAATACCTACAAAACGAACATGGCTTGACATTAACACTTGCCCAGGGCAAGTAAACTCTGTGTTCGGGCAAGTGGAATGCCTCATGCAAACTTGTGTGATCCAAACATTTCCAAAAACTCCAGAGCGTTAAGTACAAAAGTAAAAATTTATTGAAAAAAAATAGATGTAATCATTTCCAAAATTCACAACAAGTTTTTATCTAATTAAATATTCTGCTTCAGTCTATATTTGTTGACGTTTAGCCTTTCAAAAACTACATTTTCACTGCGGTCATAAAGAAAGGCTAACTCATTTAATCCGATGAATCACTTTATTCAAATTGAGGTATTTGTTTGAGGATTTTTTTGAGGGTGAAATATGAAATATGATGATTTGAATCTTCATTAAAAAACCTCAATAGAAGCTTTGAATGTAAATTTTAAAAAATGACATTCAGTACAGCCCTACAAACCACACAACATGAGACTAAAACAGGCCACACCAAGTGACCTGCATTCCTTTCCTCGGTTGACTCATTCATCCACCAAAACAAATGACTATTACTGCACCGCTAAATTAGGCAAACACCAAAAGAAAAGATGTAAATGAACACCGTTCATTTACATGTTTGCCCCAGTTATGAATGACAGAGCAATCTGTTCTGCCATGTCAACCACACCGAAGTCTGCTATGTATATCTCAGTCTGAACCAGAGTGTTGGTGAAGCTTTGGAAGGGGGATTTAAAAATGACATCATATCTGGCAGGGCACAATGTTCTGTTTCCGTACAACCCTGAACAGACTCTAAAAAGGTCTGTGTGTAACCACCAGTCGCCCCAGTGTTTCAGGACTTCATGTGGTTCATTTAACAGCCTCGAAAATCAATCCGCTGCAGCGCATGGAAAAACAATCATCACATTTCAGGATGAAGTGTTCGGAACATGTTTTTAACAGAGAACACCGGTTGATAGGATGTGTCTGATTGGCACTTAAGTTGGAGTTAGGTTTCCTCTTGAGATAAGCAAAAAATGCTTGTGGATTTTTTTTTTCCAGCTTTTAAATGTTAAAACCGGGAGACATTTTCCATCTGTAGATATCCACATGTGTGATGTGCTTGATGGATCTTACACATGGATGTCAAATCCTTAGATAACCTCCATATAAAAGTGTCAGATACATCAATCTGGCCATCTCCGCTGCTTCTTAACAAGGGCCTCATAAAAGACATAAAAGGGTCCATGTGTTCAACATCCCCAGATCTTCTTCTTGGCCTGGCACAAACTCAGTGGCAATAGCTGGTGTTAAACTGTCAGTGAGACATACAGCCGGTAGGTTTACAGTCCTTCCTAAACCACTGACACATCTACATATTATAGATTATGGCAGCGGTTCCCTACCTGGCGTCCGGGCCTCCCTTAGGGGGGTGCGCCAGAATTTGTCTGCTCTGAGGTTGTCAAAATTAGATTTGCACATGTATGACTAAAACCATAATAACACTTACTGGATAATTTATACAAACATCTTAATATAAAACTATTTGAAAAGCTACTTAGTAGGCCACATTCTGTTTAAACCCGGTATTTATTTCTGTGCAGTTGCAGATAAAGATCAGAATTAGATTCCAGTGATGGCTGCGCAGGATTGTTTACGACTCGTGTGATCCAAACTTTTCCAATAATTACAAAACGTTAAGTCCAAAATTCACAACATGTTTTGAATCAAACAAAACATTCTGCTTCAATCCATATTTGTTGGTGTTTAGCCACACTCAATCACCTTAAAAATAAGGATTTTGTTTGAGGATTTGCACATTTTGTAAGGGTAATGTCATCAGAAATATGGGGGAAGAGGGGAAGCTTTTCTTAGATACAAGCAGGGGGGGCTTCAAGGAAAATAGGTTGGGAACCACTGCATTATGGTACAAGATCAGTGGACAAAGGGCTTGGCAACAAGTCATAACATATTGGGCCTCATGCAGCAACATTCTCTTAACTTTTCTCTTAATTTTCTGAGAAAAATAAGACAAGCAATTCCAGATGCACCAAACGTTCTTCACCATCCAAATCTGCTCTTACCCAGGTGTGCTGAACAATGAATCCCACTGGATCATAACTATATAAGGACCTGTATTAGCATACAATAGGTAACGTACCCTACACACTCTATAAAGGCAGGTGTTGTGCTGAGTGCAAATACTCTGGCACATGCCCAAGAATTAAAGAGATGCCACCAAAAAAAGAACTTCAGCAGTAATGAAATCAAGTTACTGTTAAATAAACTTACACAAAGTAGACATGTGATTTTCCAGAGCATCAGTACTGGTGTTACAGGAAAATCAAAAACATCTAAGAGCAGTATGTAAGCCATTCAGAAGTTGAACACACGCAATACCATCCAGGGGCTTTTATAGTCTTAATTGGGATCAATGCACCAATAGTATGTCTTTAATAATCCAATGATTATAATTACTCTAAACATATAATACTTTAATAATACTAAATATAAAACTTGTGTATGTTCCTCAAATGTAAAACTTATGTTTCCTTGCATTGTACAAATCATTTGTGAAAATAAGATGTTTTTTTTCTAATCTTGGTAAAAGTGCTCGCAACCACTCGTAAAATGTTCTCTTACTTAAGAGAAGATGAAAAATGATTCCTAGAAATCAATGGGTACTACTAACAAAATAAGAAAAAATCGTGCATCATCATCATCATCATCATCATGTAACATTAACAAAGAGACCCTTGTCAACATGTTCAAACATTCATTTGGATGTAGAAAATGAGGAGACTTCCAACAACCGTACAGTACCTTACTAGTTGTCTGTTTGAACCCTATAGGGTTCCTGACGCCTCTCTGACAACACCTGCTGGTTTTTATGAGGGTTCAGGTCAGAGGGTGGTGTTTAGTTTTCTATGAACTGTGGGCTTGTAAAGCCCTTTGAGACAGAAACAGTGAATAAGGGCTCTAAATAAACTTGAACTTGACATGTTGCTTAAATATATCATCCACACACACATTGACATGGCTGACACGGAGGCCCTTTATTAAAAATGTATCGTCTAGTGATGTGATATGCCTACAATATTTTTTTTTTTTTTAGTCTGATAACAAATTCATGTTGTTGCAGGACACTGACAACTTGGAGGAACTTTAACAGCTCGTAGTGGCAATTACTGTGATCACAAAGGCCGGAGCTTTTACAAGCGACAGCCCAAAGGACATGGGGATTGTTATTGAGGGCGTGGAAGTCATCGCGGGACTTGAAGGTATTGCCAGGGATTGCTCTGTCCTCCCTGGCTTGACCTACGCACTGAATCTCGATTATCCCAGGCAGCTGAAGTATAAGTCTGAGGTATTCCAAAAACTTTTCTTGGAACGAGATGCTTCAAAAAGCTGTCAAACAACGTCCAGTCCTTCAAGAGCAAAACGTCTGCCTTGAAATGAGACTGTGATAGCAGCGCACACTTTAAAGTAGCCAACATTGTCAGTACAGAATGTTCAACTTCTGCAGAGCTTGAGAAGTGCACATTTGAAAGTGCCAAGTTTGTAAGTTCAAAGATTACCAAGTTGTAAAGAGTATGAAGGTATTTTTACGATTGTTTCTTTGATTGAAGTAGTTGACGAGGCACTGATCGTGTATTCTGCTGCATTATTGGAGTTTTTTCTCTTTTTGAATATTTAATTAATTTAACTTGTTTTAAAGTTTAAAAATTTCCAAGTTTCTGTTTTTCATATCAACTCAATATTTTTGCTTAAGTGTTGATTCCTTTTTTTGTTTTCTATTTGAATCTACTCATATTAAATGGATAACTATAAAGCATCAACATCAATGTTAAGAGGAAAAAAATGACTTGACCTAAAGATGGTAACAGTGACGGGCCTTTACCTTTATGTTGGAGAACCACAGGTCGTTCTCATGTAGTGTGGCCATGTAGATACAGCACAGCAGGCCGAGACCAACAGACACAGACCAACCAACTGATGTCCAGATTATTGCTCCCCATGACCAATCACCTGCAGGAACATTATTATGTCAGGAAGTTGTTGCTACCACTTTTTAAAACAGCCAACATTACATGATTATTGGTGACTTAGTGACAGTAGTTTTGGTATTATGCTAATGTCGAGCTGGTAGCTAGCTAGCTAGCAGAACTTCCTGGCAAGTTATGTAAACAAACGCTATAACCTGGGCTTCAGAATAAAGTAGTGCTTTCGGCGTTTATTTTCTTAGAGACCCTGTCTTTGAACGGTCTGAATGAGACAGCAGAGGAGGAGAGACATGTGATCAGAGAGAGGAGAGGACGGAGATGGGGAGACAGTCAGCTGCACCTGGACTGGTGGGCTCCTTCTGTGCTACTAGCAAAGATGAAACAGATCTTCTTTTTTGTTGATGTCTTTCATGTTTGTTATATAATTGTTCATTAGAGTGAAAATCCATTTAGTAAAACAGCTTAACTTGGTTGACTGATTCACTTCCACTTTAAAATGATAGCACCTAACCATGAGGGGGGTTAGGGATAAGGGATGGTTCAGGTTTAGGTTGGGGTAAACACATATCAACAGGGAAACACAGTATTTAACACACCACCGTCCCTCATATAGAGGGGGGGAGACATAATATTTTTTTAAAATCTGAGGATAACTGCACACATTTTCAGACGGTCTCTCCTGGAGGGCATTCATAGTGATGCATTTGGTTGTTCAAATGAAAAGTGACAGAAATAGTCAAGCACATTCACAATGGCTGCATTTTGTTAAAGTGCTGCCCTAAGCCATGCCACTGAATGAGTCAACATGACAACATCAGGTTTGTTCATTGGATACTAAATATAACAGGTTACATGTAATATAAATGGCATTCATTTCAATAAATGAAAATGCAAATGCTGTAAAAAAAAAAAAAAGATTCAGTTCATTATGACTGATGTCTTCTGAGGATTTTTGTTTTCTTCTGTCCTGTGTCTCCTCAGTCTACGTCTTTCACGGCCCGAGGAGCCAACCGTTCTCATGGCATCACAGAATAGGGTGCTTCAACATGGCAGCGCTCTTGCTGCAAAAGCTGCACGAAAGATAGCTTCTTTTTTTCTTTTAAAGGGACTGTTTGTAACTTCTTACACGTAGAAATCATTGCGGGTCGGTGTCCCATGCGCGCTCGCGTGTGGCTACGCTGTTCAGACAAGACTCCAACACAAACTACACAGAAGCACCAAAACCGCAAAGTTATATCTAGTGAAGCCCGTCTGTAAAACAGTGTTGGCTGCGGTCGGAGGACGCGGGGGAGACCGTAGCTTTGGTCTCCAGGTTTCCCGTGTCTTGTGAAGTGACGGGGCTCTGCAGCGAGAAACGTTATCATCTCCGACCAAAACTCCGGTGTCTCCCCTGTTCCCTCCGGCCGCGGTCGGGAGGCTGAGGCAGGAAAAGCCAACACTAGGATCAGCATTGATTCATGGAGAGACCTTCATCTGGTCAGCTAGCATTACTGCCGAGCAGGTGAAATATAGAGTGATATTGTGGTTTTAGCTCACTGTTTTGATCGATGCTCGTTCATGTCTATTTAGAGCGAGCAAGCACGAGCCCAACGCTGACTTTCGTTGACTTAACGGCCACAGGTGTCGCTGTTAACAAGCATTTCTGATTCTTACAAACAGTCCCTTTAAATAAAAATACAATAATTTATTTCCTAATCATTTGAATTGTGTGTTTGCAAAATTACCACTATAGATGCAATAACAAAGTAAAAGGACAGTTCCGGGGCGGTGGTGAAAAACATTTGTCTGGAGCCTTACCTGTATGTTCTCTTTTTCCACCCAACAACTTATCAAGACTTGTTCAGGGAATCAGGTGAAATATAGAGTGATATTGTGGTTAAAGCTGATGTGTGCCGCCTCACTGTTTTGATCGATGCTCGTTCATGTTTATGTAGAGCAAACACAAGCGCGAGCAACAGGACGCTGACTTTCGTTGACTTAACGGCCACAGGTGTCGCTGTTAACAAGCAATTTCTGATTATTACAAACAGTCCCTTTAAATGCTGACATTTGCCATGTTTGTTATAAATTTTTTTCATTAGAGTGGAAATCCATTTAGTAAACCAGCTTTAACTTGATTGATTGATTGATTCACTTCCCCTTTAACCTGAAGAGTGTGTTATGAAAAGGATGCATGGTGGCATTTCATTAAAAACCCCACCAAGAGCTTCTCCTCCCTTATACTCACCGTGCAGGATCTTCTCTGGATGATGATGATCGGTGCAACAGTTGGACTGTTGAGACTGAAACTCTGAACCAAGAGGAGGCTCCTTCCCCTTGCTGCCCTTCCTCTGACGCAGGGCTGTCATGTTGAAAACACTGCAATCACCAGACAGTGGGATGGAGAGGGGGGTTGTGTCTGATATCACACATACACACACACACAGAGATCATGATTAACGCATGATACTATGCACTATGCACACACATGCACTACTCCTGCAATCTGGACCAAAAAGCAAACAACGACCCTGCAGCCCTCTCACTGTCTGTCTGTCTGTCTGTCTGTCTGTCTGCAGCCATTCATTCATTCATTGAGTCTGATAGATATAGATGGGGGGTGGACAGCAGGCCTGCTTACAGCTGCATTTCCTGCTCACGTCGCAGCCACAGAATGACGTGAAACATCAGCTCCCATCTCTCCACACACACAGACAGACAGATCACCATGCATCCATCCTATAACGTTACCATGTTAAAGGCTGCAGATGGAAGGCTATACGTCAAACATTAACATGAAGAAGGGATACTAGCAGTGATGCAAACACCATAAAGTAGCAGGTTTTAAACTCCTATTGTGTCTACACAGCCTCATGATAATGAATGGACATTTTTGCATAAAGGAGCGCTCCTGTTATGGACGCCACATTTTCTTTCTTGTCTTGACAGCAACAAAAGACGATTTGCGCCACAACGGTACATGTTTATAAGCCTCACCCTCCTCCTCCTCCTGGTAGGATGGTCCGACAGCTCTCCTCCTCTACCTCCCTCTCTCTCTCTCACTCTATTCCTCCCTGCCTCTCTGTCTCCCTCCTCGCTCTTTCATTTTTCCTCTCCTCTTTTAGTTAGGATTCATCGGTCAGCTTCATCATACCACCGCAGCAGCTGGGTGGTTTAACCACCACGAGGACAATATACCGGAACACAACAAGAGCCTGCCTTCAAAATAAAAGACGCATCGCATTTTTGTGCAAGGCTGCAGGAGATGTGCTGGAGGAGACAGACATGATCTCAATTCAATTCAATTCAATTTGCTTTATTGGCATGACTGTCAGGTGAACAATATTGCCAAAGCGTCAATTCAATAATAAATCAAAATAAAAAAAGAACAAAATAAAAACAAAAACATATGTATACATATATACAATTCATTAAGCAAATTACAATTGTCATGGAAATTATGTCAATATTCCAAGATGAGTCCTAATGAACGTTGAAATCAAGATCTCAAACAGATGAAATGTCTTTGTTGTATTTTATTCTTGCAAGAAGAGGCACTGGTTATACAGAGTCACACAAAGTCTGCAGAAGAGTGCACTGCAGGAGATTATTACAATGTGATTATATAGAAATCTACAACAGACAGTGTCCCAGTAAAAGTCAACACTCAGTACTTTCCCACTACATGAGACGAAGAGCACACAGACAGTAACTTTCCACTGTTGCATAAAGAGACATCACTACATACAATGTAATTTTCCATTAAACAATATATAGATATTTAAAAAGAACATGCATGTAAATGGAAGAAAACAATAAAAAAAGTGATTCATGTTTGAGGTGTCAATAAAACAAACAAACAAACAAACAAATAAAAAACAATTAATAACAATATATTGCAATATCAAAGGATAAATGTAAAAGAAAACAAAAAAAAACATGAAGTAGAGGAGTAAATAAAAGGCAGAGTGTGAGTTACATCTATTATGTGTTGTTGTGGTTGTCTCTTAGGCTGTGACATGCACTGATCTCTCTGGGTGTGTTAAAGCTTCAGTAGACAACATTTTATTTTTTGCATTATTTGGCAAAAAATTCCATAATAATCTTTCAGCATATTGTAATTCAAGTGTTCTGAGAGAAAACTAGACTTCTGCACCTCCTCATGGCTCTGTTTTCAGGCTTTAAAAAATCTAGCCCATGAGAGAAGACTTTGACCAATCACAGGCCACTTCATAGAGAGAGAGCGTTCCTATTGGCTGTGCTCAAACTGGTGGGCGGTGCTTGGTGTTTCCTCAACTTGATCTCAACATGGCTGCCGGCTATCCGTCCGACATTTCTCATCTGATTTAACATTGCTTTTCTATGGAGCAGTTTATTGGACTTACTCTAACTTTGGGGATCCTAGAGCCAAATGTGTAAGTCCGTTTGATAGTTACATGACTGCGATCAGCACAACATTTCCTACAATTCTCCCTAAATTGTATGTATGAAGGACAAACCCTTCTGGCTTATCAAAATGAGGGTAACACCAAGATCTTGGTTGTACTAGCAAATATTCAAATGAGAACTTTGACGGCCGAAGTGGAGAAGAGTTCCATGTGAACAGCAGTTGAACATGGGTCAGTCGGTCCTAAGAGATGGGCGAATGCCGTTCAAAAGGGTGGGGCGATGGAATACATCACCCCCGGCTGATTGAAATGGAGTCTGGTTCAGATCCCCGATTCTGGAGTGGCGGAGGTAGGCGCCGCGAGGCGTCCAGTGCGGTAATGCAAACGATACCTGGGAGAATGGGTAACTACTTGGGTAAGGGTTGCCCGGGCTGTGGTAAGATTGTACTGAGCCCTTACCTCCACGTGGTTCCGCTGGAAACATGTCCATATGAGCATGTCTAAGTGGGCAAACCCATGGGCGGGCTAGCCTGGTCGACTAACCCATTAAACTAGACCAAAGAGACAATGGGAACGATTTATTGGCAGAACGGCCAGGACCACCCTTCTGGCTTATCAAAATGAGGGTTACGCCGCGACAAGTAGGAGGGCCGCCGCAGTAAGCACAAAAGCCTAGGGCGCTGGCCCGGGTACAGCCGCCACGGGTGCAGATCTCGGTGGCCTTTTTGACTGCGGCTTCTAAAGCTTCTTTCAGAGGCATTCTATCATCTCACAAAACATGACCAGAGACAAAAAGCAGTCTTTTATTTCTGTCTTTATTACTGAAAATACAATGGCAAAGTAGTGACATAATACTGCCTATGATGTTCTAATAATAAATAAACATAAAGCAAGTGTCACACTGCTGTCTCAAACAATTCCATGTTGAACATTATTACAAAATTGAATATGAACAAAAATACACTGATCAGGACAGTTATATGGGTTATATCTTCTCCACCTCCTTTGGTTTAAATGCACGCAGCTCTTTTTGCTGTGTTTCGCCTAAAACCACCAGTTCGCCCAAAACAGACTGGGAGTAAATAAGAACAGAGCCAAAATTTAAAAAAAAAATTGTTTTGTCTCTCTCTCTTTTTTTTCTTTACAAGATCATAAAAAAATAGATTCTATCTTTTAAAAACGTCAGTTTTAAGGTTCTGCAGTATTAATATACAATATGTACACTCTTACAGAAGGAAAGTGTTTGAGGTAATTACTAGGTCAAATAGCTAGAATTTTTTTTTAAAAAGAGCTGTTTTACATACTTGGTTTATTGTTGTTTCTCTGACCCCCAAACTGCTGAATAAAGTGTGGATTTAAATATATGGAAAACATACTGAGGTGTGATAATACCCAGCATTCTCACAATAGTGAACTTCAGTACCACTAGTTTGAATAGTTTGTGCCCAAATCAAAGTATGGATCTATTGATAGAACAATTAGCTATGCTGAAGTTTTTGGAAGAAAAGAAAAGTTTCAACACAAATAATATCTTGAACCAAAAGGCACAATGAATTATTTGATTTCAAATAAGCTAATATGGCACAAAGTTGTAGATCTGTATTTGTCGTGTAAATTTAAACTGACGTGGTAAACGGACACTTGCTTTCATACTTGCAGTGCTGCTGCCTGTGTTGACACACTTTTGCAATTTGTGACACCAAATAGAATATATCCCTGCATGCAAAGTCCCACTTGGCCTATAATGTATTTAGCACCAGGGGAATGACCCAAGATGCATTTGTCAGCTGTTAGCTCAACTTTACATTAATTCCAACACAATTTGATTGTACGTGTTTTGTTTTGTCTTCCCTTGTTAAGCTAACATTCTAAAAAAAAATATCTGAAATGATTTAGTTTGACTTGAAATATTATTATGAGCTATGTTGTAATCATAACTCAGTATAACAGGCTGTGGGACATATTCCCAATTAACATGTACTGTATATTGTACAGCCATAGAGTTCAGTGATTTTATTTTGTAGGTTATGATAATACTGTATACACCAAATTAAGGATAAGTCCAATGATAAGTTTCTTATTTTCAACATCTCTCATGAAAAGACCAAAATCAACAAAGCATGTATCCTACTTGTAGGCCAGTAGTATTGTCTTTGCATCCAAAGCATGATGTATGTATGTTATTCCTCTGTGCCATCTCCATTACTGTCTATCAAAAACACATCAGTGAGCCACACCGTTACACTGGATGAGCACCATAGTTTACTTCTTTTTTGTGGCGCTGCTGGCGCTGGTGCCAAAAAGTGATCGTCCGCCAAAAACTGATTGCCAGTAGCGGGAGCGCATGCAGCCTGTTAAAGCTGCATCGCCCAGTTTATAGTCTACAGCTGCTTTTTACCTGCATGGATCAAACAGTCATGGCGTGCTCATAACTGTATGTCCGTGGTAATAACAAAGGTATGTCTTTATGAAACTTTAACGTTTCTTGTAACCTAATAATCACAATTGTGGCCAAACAAGTGTTTGCAGTTTAGTTATCAGGCATGTCATTTATGTGATATAGGCAATAATAGGCTACTATTGTTTCCAATAATATGTTCGGAGTGTCTATACTTACAGTCTAATTCCAAGAATATTAATGATTTACGGATGGGTTATAGAAATGATCTCTTTTGCATTATCACTGCATTATTTTACATTGCCCTAGATTATAAACAACCCATTATTTGTTACATTTTTTTTTTTTTTTTTTTTTAAGTTAAGGTCCCATGGGTCCACCGGAAGGGGCGGGATTTCGCCTCTCTATCATTGTCAGATGGACTGATGCGTCATTGGTTTTGGTCTTTTCATTGGATTTGTTGACAATAAAAATATATTGCAAGCCATTTAGTTGCGCTAAAATCCAACAACATGAGGACATCGCCACCACAAAGCAAGACGATCAGACAAACAAACCGACAGTTTAGCCGGATTATCTAAACCACTTTATTTGTACTAAAAGTGAAACCGAGAAGGAGCGCACCTGAAATATTGGTAATCCCTCACTGCAAAAGAAAACCATGTTCACCACTATGGTAAGTACTGTGAGTGTCGATCCCCATAAGAAAGAGAGGAGAGGGCTGGGGTGTGTCTGTATGTGGGTGTGGTCTGTCCAGTCTGTAATTCTCACTGCTCATTTACATGCATAACAGGTTAATCAGACGGGAGGAGCACTGAAAGCCCACTTATATTTTATTTTTTAATTTAGATATATCATCAACTTCTTTAATTTTGCCATGTAGAAATGTAAATTAAAACCCAGACAATAATTAACCTGCTATGATAATTAGAATTCCAGGCTAGGTAACAGGTCTTTGAGATAGAGATTTCATTTTGTTTTATCCTCTACGCTACACGCACACAAGCGTGCAGACACAATTTCAAGCTGTTGTGCCAGGTGGAGAGTGGGGGGGGTATTTCATTTTATCTTAATTTCCTCTGCCTCTGTCTATGTGGATGACAGCGCAACGGGACTGCGTGATACATTAGATGAGTTGAGATGAGTGATGGGTTTTAAAGAATATTACTTATCTTGAATCTAGGTCTCATTTTCTGTTAATTTCAATGTTTCGATGTGATGTTGACGGGGTATTTTCAGGCAAGATTGTAGCAGAAACAGGAATGTTCTCCTGCAAGGCTTTCTAGAAACAACAGTTGTGTTCCGACTGAATGGCAGTTTGACACGAATCAACGTTAAAGGGATAGTTCGGATTTTTTATATAATATAATAATAAAGTACACTTAAGCCGGGACACACTGGGTACGTGACCCAATGTGTCCCGGCTTAAGTGTACGCTATATTTAGAGTATTTGTACCGCTTTGTCTTGCTGTCAGACAACCCTTTACGACTGGGAACTGAAGCTGTTATCTATGCTCTCTTCAAGCCACAAGACTCCATTGAAAAAAACACCTCGCAGAACACGGAGTTGCTGGTCTACCACCGCCTCGATCGGTTAGTTTGTTTGCGTTATTGTGTGACTTTGGTGTTTTTAAGGGTTAGTTCAGATTCACCAAATTCACACAATAACTACTAACAAACTAACTAACTGATCGAGGCCGCGGTAGACCAGCAACTCCAGTGTTATGCGAGGTAAAATTACAGTTTTTGTCAAAGGAGTCTGGTGGCTTTGAAGAGGGCACAGATGGATATAACGACTCCAGTTCCCTGTCGGAAAGGGCTGTCTGACGTCAAGATAAAGCGGTGAAAATATTCTAAATATAGCGTACACTTAAACAGATTTTTGTATGTGAGCCTTTCTTTTAGGGGGCTAAAATATGTTTTGCTGCTGCCCTTGTCCACAGCAGTACATTGCTTTGCTTCCGTGCGGTAACTCCTGTCTGTTTCTCCAAACTAGGATTGTGCTGACCCCCCATCTACTGTAGGTAATATACTGACTATGGATAAGAACCTCATACAACCCCACTTAAAAAAAACCCCGAACTATCCCTTTAAAGTGCGCACATATTTTGGTTGTTCCTAACATGCATCTGGGTGACTATGCCACTACTCCTTTTCTTTACATTCAACCAGGTGGTTTCTGCACAGTCGGCATCATTTGAGATATTAGGGTTCAATTTTTCCTCCTTTCAGAAAAAGCCATTTGCTGCCGCTCATTCTGTATGAAAAACAACTTTCACACAGCGAGACAATCCATCACAGTAAACACGAAGCCTTCATCGATCGAAGCTTCCGTTCCATCGTCATTACACTGCGCTGAGTTGAGTGTTTCCATACCAGAGCTGCATTAATTATATATTACACTCCTGCTTCCAGTCAATCACACGAGAGCACATGAGGAGGACCATGCGGCAATAAACCTAAAAATAAAATAATAAAAAAATAAAAAAAGGTGTTGCCTTCCAAACTTTATTTTCACATCCATGTCTTCTTATTTCAGGCATGTTTGTTAGCTTGGGGGACAGCAGTCATTTCAAGTTGCGTTTGACACTAGAAAGTTTGTATTTAAAAACACCGACAGAAAAGAGCAAAGGTTATTATAAAAATGTTATTATATACAACATAAATTGCATGGGGCTGAACAAAAAAAAGAAAGACTATACCTTCAGTGACAACTCTTAAAGTGAGCCTATAGCACCACAATCACAAGTGAAAACAGGTGTGTGTCTGATTCAATATAACATAGTCCTGCTTTCAAATATCTAGGCACCATTCATTTAAAATAACAGCCCGACTTACGCTAACTTCCCTTTCGATCATTCCTTTTGTCAACATGCCCTTAAAACCAAAAAGCTCTGACGCCAGTAGACTACAATCATCAACTTCCACGCCTCCTTTGAGAACAATAACTTTTCTTTATAAATGATCAAAAAAATAGAAATTACAGTCAGTCATACAAAAAAAAAATATGCAAATAATAATTAACATTTTGCCTCTTTAAATTGGCATAACGGAAACATGCATAAAAATAAACTGATAAATATTAAAATCATATTCAAGCTGTGATGCATGCCTTTAGGCATTGGTGAGTGTGTACCTCCTTAACTAGGCTAGAGCTTCAGCTGTGTCAGATCATATACATTAAATATTACAGTAGCAATAAAAGAGCTGCCTTTATGGTCAATATATTGAATTAGACTGGAAAATATGTGAATCTTTTTTTTTTTTTTTACCATTTCTGGTGAGGGGTTGTATGGTTTTGTGAGGTATGAACTTTGTCCCTGTATATTGAAAGATAAACTTGGGTTAGAGCTCGGGTTTGTCCTTTTTGAAATCTGAATCCCTTCCCTACAGACACATTTTGTGTCTCTTTAATGTCAAGATATTTGACACAGCTTATAACATTGTGTTTTTTTTTTTTCCCAAAAGGATATGCCACTCAAATAATTTCATCATTTTTCTCAACACCTGTTCGAGGTGTCTGCGTTGGACAGCAGTAATCGCGGCCTCACAAGTGTTTCCATTCACGTATCGCATTAGAAAAGCTGTATGGAAACGGCAACATTCAATAAAACTTCCTCGATTGCGAAAAAAAAAAATTTTTTATGCTCGCTTGAGGTGTTTTTTTTCCGTTGATGTGCTAAATGGGATATGGAACTGCTGCATAAATTCTGATCAGTCATGTGAGCATTTAACTCACATGACTGATCAGCTGTTTCCGCTGTTGGTGTCTTCTCGGTTATTCCCACAACATGTGAATGCTTGTCTTTGTCTCAATAGATGCCTATACTAGCTGTAATGACTTGAAAAAGCTGAAACTTGCCCAATTGAAACAAATTCCTGAAGACCTCTCTCTATTTTTTCTCTAGAAGATGGTTAGATGGCCAAGCCGACTTGTGTTGTTTCCGGTTCGCGGCCTCTACTTCTTCTTCTACTCTGTTTACTGGCGGGTTACAGCCTATAGCGCCAACTTCTGACCAAACTACGCTGTAGCCGAGTTTATTCGCTTCAAACCAGTCGATGGAAACGCGCCTAATTCACATTTGCGACATTTCAAAAGTTTGCTTGACAGTTGAATGGAAACACAGATACAGTTGAAACTTTTTGACACAACAACCGACCTGAACCAGATGAACATTCTGAGACATGACAATACTATAGTGTAGTAGACGTGAAATTTTTACACCTCGATATCCACCGCAACCACCTTGAGGTAAAGAGTAGGGGTGTAAC
>CAKALU010006508.1:0-30764 GCA_916700995.1 Hozukius guyotensis | reverse complement strand
CTAACCAGTTCAGATACATTTAACTAACCAGTTCAGAAACATGTATATAACCAGTTCAGAAACATTTAACTAACCAGTTCAGAAACATGTATATAACCAGTTCAGAAACATTTAACTAACCAGTTCAGAAACATGTATATAACCAGTTCAGAAACATTTAACTAACCAGTTCAGAAACATTTAACTAACCAGTTCAGAAACATGTATATAACCAGTTCAGAAACATGTATATAACCAGTTCAGAAACATTTAACTAACCAGTTCAGAAACATGTATATAACCAGTTCAGATACATTTAACTAACCAGTTCAGAAACATGTATATAACCAGTTCAGAAACATTTAACTAACCAGTTCAGAAACATGTATATAACCAGTTCAGAAACATTTAACTAACCAGTTCAGAAACATGTATATAACCAGTTCAGAAACATCTATCAACAGCTCACATCTAAACTAACAGGGGATCCCTGCAGTAACGCAGCTCCTCCAGGAAAAAAATAATGAAGTAAGAGTTTATTGTTATGTTACAAAAAGTGTTTAAATGTAGTTTATGTGAGCGTGTTTCATACATTACCAGAGTGTGAGCAACTACAATCCTGAGCATCAGAACAGGCATCCACAGACGCAACGCAATCTTAATCCTCTGCCTTGGAATCAGCATTGTTACATAGTTTGCAGGCAACAGTGGGAGATGCGTGTGTGTTTGTGTGTGTTGCTTTAAGTGGGTGAGTGGTGCATTGTGTGTGTGAGCGTGGCTTTAGGCTAGTGTTTGTGAAGAGGTGAATTGCTTTTAGCAGTGATTAGGAAATAGTGATCAGTGCTGTGAGTGAGTACGTTTTACTGTTGGTGCAGGTGGGTGTGTGGAAAGATGCGCACATAAGAAGAGAAGGTGTGTGTGTGTGTGTGTGTCTCAGATATACAGCAGTGAAGAAAGCCCGGGAGTGTGAAGTGTCCTCAAGAGTACTCCCAGAAAGTGAACTACAGTATGAGGATGTTGGAGTGTAAGTGAGTGGGTTTAATAGCGCTCTCGACTGTATAAGAGAGAAAAAGAAAATGGGAGAAGAAGCGAGGCTGGAGAGCTGAGATGATGTGGCAGCAGCAGCAGCAGCAGCAGCAGTATAAGGCACCAGTGTAGTAGGGAGCTGTGTGCACGCTGGCTTAATATACCAGAGGAGCAGTGAGGAGAAAAACAGGTCAGGACACACACAGTTAATGATGGCGAAGGAGGACAGGAGGGAGGTATTTTTAGAGCTTGTTTCTCTTTTCGTATGTCCTCATGCTTATAGAAAGTAGCACATGTTGAGGGGGGCTGGCACGGTGTGTACGAGTGAATGAATGAGAGACAGAGAGGGCAATAGAGTGCTACAGGAATGAGTCCTAAAACTCAGAAATGAGTTAGCATTTTAGCACTTCCTGTTCCCTCTTCTGGAAGTCAATGGGTTTTTAGTTAGATGCCTGAAACAAGATCTGTCTTAGAGTCTGAAGAGACTTTAACGTTTTGTTTTACAATATTAAATACGTCAATAAATACCCCACTCATGAATTTTGAAGCTTTTACGTGTCTTTAAAAAGGTTTGTCGCTAACAAGTGGCTAAATGATGCTACTAAACGTCATCACGCCGACTTGTCTGCCTTTACAGCCTCGTTGTGTATACTCGCGCTCATGCGACTGTTGTGTAGTTTGTTTCTAGCCTAACGTTAGCCTTTTTACTTCTGGTGATTGTATTTACACTTTAAAAATCATAAAAGTGGTGTTCATTTGTGAAGATTATCTTGCTGAACAAAATGTGTAAGCATCATAAACATGTGTTTGCCACAGAGCTGATTTTCTGCAATAATCCAAAACCCAATCCCATTGGCTTTTTGTCGAGGGAACCCAGTTGCGACGCTAACTTCCTGGATGGCATACAAAAAAAATATCATCCCTGGAGCACTCTATAAAACTCTGGAGTATGCACAAAGAACTCTAAAGTGACACTATTAACTAGTGCTGTCAAAGTTAACAGAACAATTATGCATTAACGCAAATTTGTTTTAACGTCACTAATTTCTTTAACGCATTAATGACACTTGCAATTTTTAATTAACCTCTAAAAAATCCGTGCGGATTCGATCTTTCGGAGGTTGCTAGCGGGCTCAACGGGTTTAAAGCTAGAAGAAGAATACTGGAATCATAAGAAATTAGAAAACCTAAGGAATCCATTTGTACCAACCATGTCGTACTAGCTTGTCGGGAAGGAGGTTAAATAACACTCCAAACTTAAGTAACCAGTTCAGAAACATTTAACATACCAGTTCAGAAACATGTGTCTAACCAGTTCAGAAACATGTGTCTAACCAGTTCAGAAACATGTATATAACCAGTTCAGAAACATGTGTCTAACCAGTTCAAGAACATTTCTCTTTTCAGAACTCTAAAGTGACACTATTAACTAGGGCTGTCAAAGTTAACGCAACAATAACACATTAACGCAAATTTGTTTTAACGCCACTAACTTCTTTAACGCATTAACGCAACTTGCATTTTTAATTAACCATGTCATACTAGCTTGCCGGGAAGGAGGCTAAATAACGCTCTGAACTTGCGCTAAATTTTGGCGAGGAAAAACTGTACTGAACTGAACTCTGACCTCCAGATCAGTGAATGTAAATGGGTTCTATGGGTACCCACGAGTCTCCCCTTTACAGACATGCCCACTTTATGATAATCACATGCAGTTTGGGGCAAGTCATAGTCAAGTCAGCACACTGACACACTGACAGCTGTTGTTGCCTGTTGGGCTGCAGTTTGCCATGTTATGATTTGATCATATTGTTTTATGCTAAATGCAGTACCTGTGAGGGTTTCTGGACAATATCTGTCATTGTTTTGTGTCGATAATTGATTTCCAATAATAAATATATACACACATTTGCATAAAGCAGCATATTTGTCCACTCCCATGTTGATAAGAGGATTAAATACTTAATCCTCTAAAAGACTAAAGAGATTAAAGACAAATCTCCCTTTAAGGTTCATTTTGAACAGATAAATTAATAATAGATTAATCGCGATTAAATATTTGAATCAATTGACAGCTGTACGTTTAACACACATCCAGCTCACATCTCAGCTGACAAAATCACATTTAGTTGTTAAACATTGATGCAGTCTATACTGTGGTCTACGTACTGCATTAGCTCCTCACTCCAAAAAGTCATCAGGTTAACCTCTGTTTCTTCAACTATGGCTAAGATCCAAAATTGGCTTCATCGCCACATTATCACAAAATGATTGTTCCCTGCTGCAGCCACCCACTCAACACTATATATACTGTATGCAGTGCACAGCACTATCTCAGTATGTGACCTGGGGCTGTCCTCGACCAAAGAAATTCTTTGTCAGCTAACACACAACTTTGTCGACTAATCGATGAGCAGATTTAATCAACATCTGTAAAACTGAGTTTCTCCACAAAGAATCACACAAAAGCTTCACTTCAGATCTTATTTTTTACCAGAGATGTGCTCATAAGTTTCTTGGAAATGAGTCATTCAGCATGAACAAAAAGCATAAGAAATGACAAAATAAATCTTAGTCTTTGGACTAAGACCAAAACGACCAATTAGTTGACTAATGGACTAAGAGGGGGCGGCCCTGATAGGAAACAACAAAACAAATGGCTAACCACATTGGAAATGCAGGTTACACTTTATAGTGTATGTGGAAATAGGCTAAAGAAAAGTGTTTAAGTACTTATCATATCCTGAACCTCAAACCTCTCCAGTTCTTTCTAAAAGCATATTTAATCAGAATGTGAATGACTCACCAGAGGCTAGAGCGAGATCTACATGCCCACATACAGAAGAGGAGCTGCTCTACAGCAGCTCTAATTGTCCCAGCAGTGGGCGATTCGTTCACATTTAAAGACACAAATACATTTTGCACAAACCTCTTTGAAGATGGAAAGCGCTTTACAGACTTCCATAAGTCATTATAGCACGAGGAAGTTAGAATCTTATGAATAGATTTCACAAATATTACCAACACATTTCATAATGCTGTGGAAATGCTTGCTATGTTTAGCCACCAAATGCAGTCAGCCCTCATATTCAAGAACATGATTATTATTTATGAGACTAAACTAGAAATGAAAAAAGATTACTGCAGTGAGTACCAGTACATCATACTATAATTATAGACCAATTATAGACCAATTATAGACTATTCCAAGTTGGACCAAAGTTGCCATTCTGTTGCTCTAAGACCAAAGTTCCCATTCTGGCAACTTTTTGGTCCAACATTACTTCCTGTCAGCTACTGCACTAACAAACATTGCAACATGAAATACAAAGTGCCCCATTTAGAATGTTTATGTTTGTCCAACATAAGCCCGTTGGTAATAACTACGGGTGGGGGAAAATATCGATACAGCATAGTATCGCCATATTTTGCATGGCAATATTATATCGATACACAGAAGTCAAGTATCGATCATTTGGATCTCTGAGAAGTGAGAACACACCTACACTTACTGTTTATCACCATAGGTGCCCTCAAAGAGAACAAAATGGAGATCTTGGAGATTGTGCCTTTAAGGGGGTCACCAAAGTCATTAGGTCTCAGCCTCAGGATGGAATTTCATGGCAAATTTAATGGAAATCCATCCAATTGTTGTTGAGATATTTTAGTCTGAACCAAAGTGGTGAATGACCGACAGACATTGGCGTCCCTAGAGCCATGCTGGTAGTTTGGCTAAGAATATAAACTGACAAACAAACCAGATCATGTCTTTGTGTTAAGTTTTATGTGGTTGTCTTTGGAAAATCATAAGTAAGATGTAAGATTGTGTTGTGTCACTCTCTGGATTACAGTAAGTAGTCTAAATAAACTCAACCTATGATGGTCTACAACCATCAACGATATCTACTGAAGATCAGAAAGGGCACACTTGATCAATATCTACAATTTAAACCAAAGTTCAAACGCCATGCGAGGGGTAAAAAAGATAATGACTGAATGGAAATGTGAACATGAGTCACAACCATCTGCCACCCACGGACAGAAAACCCACAACTAAATGCCTGACCCCAACCCTTACTCTAACCCTAACCTAGACCTAATTCTAACCTGAACCCTCAAACAGGCCTTTGAAGGTCCGTCCCAAAGCGAGGACCAGCCAAAATGTCCTCACTCTGAAGGTCTAAAACTCAAATTGGTCCTCACAAAGATAGCTGTACAAGAACACACACACACACACACACACACACACACACACACCGAGGGAGAGAGAGCAATGATAGTTTGGTAAATGAAGTGAAAGAGAAGATAAAAATGAGCAAATGAACAATGCCACATTGGATGACAGAGTGGGAGGAAAAGAAGAGAAGAATGGAAAAGGAAGAGAAGAATGTTTGACAGCTGTAGAATGAGTGGGAGGAGCCTGGAGGGACGTGGAATGAGGAAAAAGGGAGAAATAAAGGAGAGCGATGACATGTGCAGACTGAGTGGGAGGAAGAGGAGGAGGAGAAGTGCATCCTGAGAGATTGAGAGGAGTGAGGTGATGTGGTTGAATAGAGAGATAACTGCTGACTGAATAGAAAGACAAAGTAGAAGTCAGGTATAATGGAGAGTTCCTGCCACAGTGAGAATAATATCTCTATCATGTCCAACCCAAGCCCCCAGGTAGAGCGCCGGGCTTTGAAGCATATTTTACGTAGTGGCCAAACGGTGGTAGTACAACTTCTGTGTCCGTCACGTGACGCCATCGGGCCCAAAATAACTTTTTCCCATAGAGTTAGATTGGGAAGGAGACGTCTGTAACTCAGCGGATAATTATTTTTGAGGTAAATCAACTTCCCAGCACAAACACTCTAATAGTCCTTATTTAAACCATTAGGTCCTAAAAGTTGTGAAATGCACTAACAGCCGAATCCAGAGTTATTTCCCTTCCTCCGTTCATGTGAATGAGACCCAGACCGAGGCTGGAGCGAGGGCTGGGAGGCGGAGTTAAAGGAAACGCTACTGCATCTGCTCTATGGGCCTAATGGATGCAGATGTTCGCCGGAAGATCCGGGTACTTTTATACTCAGAAGTCAAGCTTTTTTTACTTCATGCGCCACTGAGAAACATTCATAGGAATGATGGGGGCCCTGCCTCCAACGCCGTATCCAGTTCTCTTTATACTTCAATGATACTACCTCAGAGATCAGAGATCTCTATACTTTATGGATCTCTAAATATTTCATATTACAGTATCTAGCATTTTCATAAAAAATATACACTGGCGATATGGGCTTTTATGGAATCCCTGAGAAGGGAGTAGGAAAAGAAATTCTGGTGATCCATTTTCTAAGTCTGATCTAAATTGTTTTCTTTCCTGTGATAATCTTTCTAAGCTCTTTCATTTTATTTTTCTATCCGTGAAAACAGGTTAAAAAAAAAAAAATCTTTTTTTTCACCTGGTAAACGTTCCCCCCCCACCTGTTTCACGGATGAAAAAAATTAAGGAACTTAGAAAGATTCTCCTGGCAAAACCTTTTTTCACCTTAAGTCATAGAAACAGGAGAAAAAACTATTTAGAATTTAATCAGACCATGAAAATGTATCACCGGATTTTTTTTTTCACTAGCCTCTCTGCTATAAAAAGAGTATCACCCCCTTGATCTTTACATACAGTATATCAAGGGGTTGTAAAATGAGCTCAAATTTGAAAGTATAAAATAAATCAATAAAAAGTGGAACTAGTTTAGTCGAACTAGAATCACCGCCTCGTGATTGTACGCCTTCGCCAACCAGTCAACTTGCAGTTTACATCCATGTCTGTCCAAAATGTCCTCACTTCATCATTTTATCCTGTTAGACATTTGTGTGAAATTGTCATAATTAGCGTATGAATTCTTGACTCATAATTGTGTTTTGTGAGGTCACAGTGACCTTGACCTTTGACCACAAAAATCTAATCACTTCATCCTTGAGTCCAAGTGGACATCTGTGCCAAATTTGAGGAAATTCCCTCCAGGCGTTCCTGAGATATCACGTTTACGAGAATGGTACGGACGGACGGACGGATGGACGGACGGACGGACAACCCGAAAAAATAATGCCTTCGGCAACGGCTGTCGCTGACGCGGTGGCATAATAAAAGTCTAGTGGTATGTCCACCTCATGGAGTGAAACAAATGGTTTATGGGGACAATCATGCTGTTTAAAAACTTGAAAGAACTTTTGCATTCTTAAAGTGTATTTTTCTTGAATATTAGACAACCCTGATTATAAGAACACAACACCTGTTGTTGGAGAAAGACTTTTTTAAGATGAGAAGCATTTCAGAGACTTGTCCTATTCCCGAAGACATTAGTAGTCTTGAATTTTAAGTTTCACTCTCATAACAGTGAAACATCAAATCCAAACACTTAGCTACTGAGTTTGACCTTTTTAAAAACTATTCTTCACACAGACAACCAGACAAACGAGCAAATGCACTGAGCATAGAATATATTATGAATATATGCATATTAAGTGGACTCTTACGTGTGTAGGCAGGTAGAGGTCATAAGGTGTTCCAGAGTCGACATCAATGGCGTGGAAACCAGACAAGGAGCCGTAGATGACCTTTAACCTCTGGCCTTCCTCCACTGTCAGGTCAACAGACAGCGGTTTTTGAGGCAGGGATCTGAATGACTAGGTAGACGAAGACAAACACAGACACCAGAACAACTTAGTAGGGATAGTCTGAACACTTCAATCGTTACTTTTAATGATGCCTTTTCAAAATAAACTGGAACAGCAGTAATCTAACTGGAACTGCTGCATTAATCAGCAAGTGACTTTGACTATTTGAAGAGCAGTTGCATAAAACAGGCGTCCTAAGATAGTCGTGCTATCACATCCACAAGGTGGTATATTTTTGGCCTTTTCTGAGGAGAGGGGGTTAAACTACATTGAAGGAAAAGTAGCTCAGGCCACAAAGGACAAAAAGAAATGGGACACAGCTCTGCTGTGAATCTGTGTGTATGACTCTCACAGACTGGGTGTGTCATGTCTACATGTATGTGCACGTGTCTGGCTGTGGAAGTGTCCCTATTAGATTTGTTTTTGGTCCATGTCTATCAATTTTTTGTCCTAGATGTGCAAAGATATGGTAAGGACAGAAAAAGACAATAGAGGACAGTATTGTTAACCTGGTTGTGGTGGTTTAACTACTGCAGAGATCCCAATCAAGGATGAAACTGAAAGAATTAAGTTACCATCTGAAGTTTGCTTGACTAGGATTTATCCTCTCGGGACCACGGAAATCTGTACCAAATTTCACGGCATCCATCATTCATCCATCTAGTATTCCACATATTTCACTGGTGACCAAAGTGTCCAAGTTGACATTGCCATCCCTATAAGTGATAGTTTGGGTGTTTTGAAGTGGGGTTGAATGAGGTACTTATCCATAGTCCGTGTATTACTAACAGTAGATGATGGTTGGCACGCCACCTGCCAAACAGGCAGGACTACCAGTACAGGAGCATAGCAATACTGCTGTGGACGGGGCTGGCAGCAAAACGTAATTTAGCCACCTAAAAAATCAATATCCATTTTAATGTACGCTACATTTAGAATATTTTCACCACTTTACCTTGCCGTCAGACAGCCCTTTCCGACGGGGAACTGAAGCAGTTATATCCATCTAAGCTGTCTTCAAAGCCACCAGACTCCTTTGAGAAAAACAGTAATTTTACCTGGCAGAACACAAACGTTGCTGGTCTACCGCTACCTCCATCGGTTAGTTTGTTTGTGTTATTGTGTGACTTTGGTAAATCCCAACTAACCAAGGTCAAACAATAACACAAACTAACTAACCGATTCAGGCAGATGTAGACCAGCAGCTTTCGTGTTCTGCGAGGTAAAATTACTGTTTTTCTCAAAGGAGTCTGGTGGCTTTGAAGAGAGCATGGATAACGGCTTCATTTCATTTCCCTGTTGGAAAGTAATGTCTCACAGCAAGGTAAAGTGGTGAAAATATTCTAAATATAGCGTACACTTAAACTGATATTGATATTCTTTTAGGTGGCTAAAATATGTTTTGCTGCCAGCCCCGTCCACAGCAGTATTGCTATGCTAACTATAGCATAGGGGGGTGGTGGGGGTGCTATGCTTTGTCGGTACTCATCTCTGTTTCTCCAAACTGGGGGCGTGCCGACCGTCATCTACTGTAGGTAATACACGGACTATGGAGTAGTAGCTCATACAACCCCACTTCAAAACACCCAAACTCACAGTATACGTATGTTGCTAACGTTGTCGTTCCTAACTCTGTTCTTTCCCACTGACGACGCAGAAGATGCATTTTCCATTTTCTCTAAATGTTACCCACCTTGAAGGCCATGAATTTGTGGTAGGGTTTGGGGGCCCAGGCGTACACCTCCACAGCGTTCTTCAAAGCAATCACTAAGAACTTTATCTTCTCATAACGCACTGAAGAAACAAGATGGACAAAGAGACCTTAAGAAGTTGACACCTGATTATTACTCTGACTCTGTACACGTGGCTCTCAAAGACGTCTACTAAAACAATAGTGTGTACTTACCCACTTTATAGTGTTGACAACCTTCCAAGTCACCTACTGAGGTCCAACCCTGTCTCTTCTCCACCTCTGGGTCGTTGTGGAGGATCTTATTCCTTAACCAGGACAGGTAGTACAGACGGAGCTTGTTCTTTTTACCTACAGACACAGAGAGAGAGACAGAGAGAGAGAGAGAGAGAGAGAGAGAGAGAGAGAGAGAGAGAGAGAGAGAGAGAGAGAGAGAGAGAGAGAGAGAGAGAAGTGTGAAGGTGAATCCTGTTTAGATGAAACATGACAGAGTAAACAGTAACAGAAATCAGTGCTCTCCTTCCCATTCATCCAGTTACATTCAGTTGTACAATACTCTGGAGTATTTGCTCAAGGGCACCTTAACAACAATTGATGGTGAAAGGAAAGTAATTCATTCTTCAACGTCTTGACTAGATCCACCCATTTGGGTTGGGACCATAGACCGTATATAAGAAGTGGACGTAGTCACCGTGACGTCACCCATTGGTTCGTGGACTGCTGTTTTGAAGCCTCTTGTTCAGCATTTTAGCCGTCACCATCTTGTTTTTTTGCAACCAACAGTGCACGAAAGGGTGGAGCTACGCAACAACGAACGCTGAATAAGACATTTTTAGGCGACCATAAAGGTTATAATTAACTTTCATGAAAACTGAAAACACACTGTGAAAGGGTTAAAGTTTCAAGATGAAAATGACGACAACTCCCAGACAGGACAACGCCGTGGTAGCGACCTGTCAATCACAAGGTAGCCACGCCCTACACGACACCCTGCTTTATGGTCTATTTCAGTAGTTCCCAACCTGTTGTCCTTGAACCCCCCCTACTTGTATCTAAGAAAAGCGTAACCAGAGGAGTCGCCCCCTGCTGGCCATTAGAAAGAATGGAAGATTAAGGCACTTCCACATTTGCTTCACTTCTCAGACCTGCAGGTAGCCCACTGGTTGGGACTGAAAGATGACAGCATGTATTCATGCTGTTAATGTTTAATCTGCGTGCTCAACATTAAAGGGGAACTACGCCCATTTTCAAAGTTCTTACATGTTATTGCTCTGGTCTAACAGTCCAAAGATTTCAGTTAACATGAACAACTCTCTCCCAAATCCAAAAACTAGAGCACTAAACCTCAAACTTGTGATGTCATAGGGTAAGAAGTGTGGAACCGCTCTATAGACAATGAATTGGGAGAGATGTTCTAGATGACACTGAGAGCACCCAGGGCAGGGGTCAGCAACCTGCGGCTCCGGAGCCACATGCGTCTCTTTAGCTCCTCTCCAGTGGCTCCAGGTGGATTTTTAAAAATGGAAATGAATAACTGTTTTTTGTTTACATTTTCATTTTTATTTGTCATTGTTGTAGGTCTATGGTATGACAGTAAGACGGAGTATTAGGGCCACATTGAGGAAAAAAATTATATCTGAGATTTCAAGAATAAAGTCATATTACGAGAATAAAGTGAAAGGTTTACGAGAAAAACAGTTGTAATATTATGAGAATAAAGTCATAATATTATAAAGTAGTAATTTTACATGTTGTTTTCTTTTTTTTCCGTAAAGTTATGACTTTTTTCTCTTAATATTACGACTTTTTTTTGTAAAGTTATGACTTTTTTCTCTTAATATTACAACTTTTTTTCTCGTAAAGTTATGACTTTTTTCTCGTAATATTACGACTTTTTTTCTCGTAATATTCTGACTTTATTCTCGTAATATTACGACTTTTTTTCTCGTAATATTCTGACTTTATTCTGGAAATCTCAGATTTTTTTTCCTTCAATGTGGCCCTAATACTCCGTCGTACATTTGCACTTTGGCCCTCACTGCATTAGACTTATATACTATATACTTAGACTATAAACTGTGTTACCTTCATCATAATGATCAAATGTTTCGCGGCACCAGACAGATTTTTTTTTGTGCCTAAAATGGCTTTTTTGATAGTAAAGGTTGCTGACCCCTGACCCAGTGGAATGTTCTGAGTATATGGGTACATTTTCTGTTTCACAACTGACAACACTACAATAGAATAAAACTCATCTGGGTATAAAAAAGAAAACAAGCATTCTGTGGGTCCACAAAATCAGCCTCCCATTCATTGTCAATAGAGCAGCTCCACACTTCGAGAGTAGCATGTACATAAATATTTATGGAACTTTCTTAGGCCATGGAAATAACATATTGGAATTCTTAATTTAGGTGGTGTTCCCCTTTAGGAATCTAAAATGACGACATACTGCTGGTTCTGCAAACATTAGCATTAGCAAAGAGAGTCACAGAGAAGGCAAACGTGGAGGAAATCAACACTGTGGAATCTACAGTACATCAAGTGTACAGAAGACAGTAAAGCTTTTGGCAAAAAAAAAAAACTATTTCTCACATTATTGTTAGATATTTTTAGATATGAGCAAGGCTGGTGGCTGAATTACACTCTGTTTGGTCTGTTTCTGTCAAATATCCTAAATGTGAATGCAGATAATTGAGAGTTCTTGGGTGTTTCTAGAGCTACCGAAGGCTATGGATGTTTCTATCTTTTATATGAGGTGCTCTATATGAAGGCTGAAGAAGTGTATGTAAGCATGCATTCATCTGTGTCAGTGTATACTTGAACCTTGAAGTACCTGTACCTGATATAGTGATGAGCACGTTGAGTCCTTCCAACACGTCCATCTGCTGAAACCTTCGTCTGCTGATGAGCGAGTAGACTTTCCCCTGACCGCTCCGATCCAGCAGCCACAGACCGTTCTCTGTCCCCACCAACAGATTCACACCTGCACAACACAACAGACACAACATACAGCGTCATGCATCCATCTACTGTGTCTGTAAAACATCAGGGAATCTGTAGAATGATGTTCATTCTAAAATAAACACTAGATGGAGTCTGTACATTGTCAAGAATAGGACATTGTCCAGAAAACAAACACAATAAAGTTTGTTTGCTTCTAAACAGATCTACAATATACAGCACACACACACACACACACACACACACACACACACACACACACACACACACACACAGGGACCAATAAAACACTCCTCCAGAAACAAGCAATATAAAACTACAAACCCCAGAGTCCAGCACAGAGAACCTCCGTGTTGAACTTCTTCTTGTACTTGCGGATCTCTGGCGTGTCGCTCTGCGGTCGAATGTTGGTCGGGTTCACATTCACCACGGAGCCCTTCCTGTGGTTCTCTCTCTTGATTGGCTCACCCTTACTGTACACTACAAAATACAATGTTAACAATGCATGGTGTAAGTAAATGAGTACAGTGTCTGACAGGGCCCAGCAGTAAAACTGTGTTCTCTCATGTATATGAAGTCAAATAATTCATCCATTGTATACATGCGTGCCTTTATTTACTTACAGATGAATATGGAAGTATGCTTGCTGTAATGTGTGTTACTGTACTGTAGGTGTGAGTGTATGTGTACTGCCTTCGTCTGTGTACGTAGATGTACTCACCAGGGCTCAGTGGAGGCGATGACATGGGGATCAGTCGTGGATCGATGAATGACAGGAAGGAGGAAGAGGAGGACGAGGAGGTGTTTTTACCAGTAGGACTGCTGACGGCCTGATGATGTACAACAACAATACAAACTAGTTATTCAACAACAGAACTTTTATTGATTGATTTTGGCTCTAGTAGGTTTTGGCTCCATACGTATACAGCTTCATAGATCAGTGATAACAACTGTGCAAGGCCATGATCACATCACAGTTAACTGTTAGGTTCTATTTCAAGCCTTCTTTCATTTCACTCTCTAAAACATTACATTAGCATTCTTGGTTCTAAATGTGGGCACCTGTGCATCTAAATTGTGCCACTACCTCCCTCTGCTGGACAAATGGAACTAATGCAACTAGTCACATATTTTGTTTTGAAGTAAAACACCCTTGGATATGTAAAATACTTTTACAACTTACATACTTAATACAAATGCTCATAAATAATGTCCATAAACTTGTAGCAAAATTGTCTCAAATGTGTTTAGGTTATACCACCGGCTATTATCAAGATAATATGTCTTGATAATGTCAAGACAAGATTCTTTCAAACAAGTAATCTTATTTTCACCCTATTTGATACCCTACCATAGACCTTTTTAATGTGGACATTATTATGCATTTATGTGTTCACTACTATAATGTTGCAGCTGGTAAAGGTGGAGCTTATTTTCATCACTTTATACAGTATACTACTGTGCTGGGTGGCTTATATTAGTCATTGATAGAAAATATAAATAAGCTAAGTAACTAGTAACTAAAGCTTTAAAATATGTATTGCAATATGTAGTGAGGTAAAAAGCACCATATTTGCCTCTGAGATGTAGTAGAAGCATAAAGTAGCATAAAACGGAAATACGAAGTAAAGTACAAGTACGTCAAAATTGTACTTAAGTAAAGTACTTGTAGTAAATGTAGGCCTACTTAGTTACATTCCACCACTGACAATCAGAGTTTATGCTGTTAGAAAGAGGTGAATAACTAGAATGGCACTCGGAGAGCGCAGACCTCCCCCCCCTCCTCCGTGCAGCTTGTGCCATCATCCACGTGTATCTTTGTTTATGTAGAGATCAGCTGTACGTAGCGGAGCATCGTAAAACACTTCATCCAAACTGGACAGAAACTAAATAAAACTCACCTAAACCGTCGTCGTTACTCTTTCCAACAATCACCAAGTGTGCTTTGGTCCAACTCAACTGTAATTTCACCGAGTTTAATGTGGAAAAACGCCGAATTTACAGTTGTCCACCGCCCACCCCCTACCTCCCACTCTCTCTGTCGCTCTCTCTGAAGGAGAGAGGAGGGGTCATGCGTCATAAGTTACACTGCGCATGTCTTATACCCAGAGGTGTTAATGTTGTGGCTGAGCAGAATCCTTAAAAGAATTCCCGAATTCGGATCATGATCCGTATTGCCACCAAAATCTAATGGATTGTTCATTATGCCACACCCCACCCCTCCAAAACATTCATTCAAATCCATCGCGGGCTTTTGGAGTTATCCTGCAAACGGACAAACCTCCTTCCTAGGCCGAGTTAACAACTATTGACAACTGAGGGGCGGAAAACATTACTGAAGTTCTGTAAGTCTTAGGACGTTTTCACATTAGGTACGATTGATCCGTACCGTGCCCGAGTACGATTGCCCCCCCCTCTCCGTTCAGCTTTCACATTAGTAAAGTTGTTCCGTACCCGAGTATACTACGTCATCATCCACGTGTATTTGTTTATGTTGAGATCAGCTGTTCTAGTAGCGGAGCATCGTAAAACACGTCATTCAAACTGGACAGAAACAACATAAAACTCACCAACAAGTTGTTGTTAGTCTTTCCAACAATCACCAACTCTGGTTTGGCCAAAATAAACTTTTATTTCACCGCGTTTGATGTGAAAATAGGCCGACTCTACACGTTGTCTCCCCCCCACCCCATCTCTATCTCTCTCTCTGCCCGCTGAGCAGCTGAGCGTCCCTCGTTCTTTGCAGACAGACCATTAAACCAGCTAAATAAAATAACAAACATCACTCAACCCCATCACCTATTGTCTATATTTTAAGGAACCAGTGGCTGGGATCTGCCTGCCATTTGGCTGGAACTAAGGTGGGAGGGGAAATTCTAGGTGGCTGCACCTGTACCTGTGACTCTCTGACTGCACACTCCTCCTAATAAACTCACATGTAGTTCCTGGTGTGTGGGGGATCGAGGGGCTGTGGGCGACTGCGAGTAGTTGAGTTCACATGTTCGCTGTTGCTGGCCCAGTGCATTGTGGGTAGGACTGGAGGAGGAGGTTTTCTGCAGAAGGTCTGGTAGCATGTATGTATCGTCTGAACCTGTCCGAGAAATCTGTAGGACACAGTGAGAGGCAAAGTATGAAGTAAGGGGGGGCTGTAGTGAAAGTATATCTATTACATTAAAGTAATCAAGGTGTAAATGACCCACACAGGTTTAAAGTTCCAGTGAAATGGAAGTTAGAGTGTCATTAGCTTCTGTACTGTGAGTATTCCCCAGTGAAACAGAATGGGATTTAAATCGAATCCTTCGTATTTGAGTGGACCGCTAAAAAGTGGACAGGCTTAGAATGTAGCGTGATATGGAGCCTCCAAACACCTCCCGTGTCACTAAAAGTTGCAGATTGATTGATGGATGGATGTCATGATATTATTGGTTGAAATTGCTTGGTACTAGCTTACGTAAAGACACATCACATTGTGTTTTACAGGAAGAAAAGATGATTGGATTTTGATATAAAATACGAAGAAATGCATAAATTGTTAAATAGGTGCACAACATGAGCGGGGATGTGATCTAAAAACTTTAAAAGGCATTTTTCATTTTATCTCGACTATAAAATGCCTGTGACTCTCTACCAGTCAGTGGAGTTAATTTGACATCAGTCATCTCCCTCTCACAGTAGGCATGTTGCACCCTCTAGCTGTTAAACATGAAAATGCAAAGAGGAGAGACGGGAGCAGTGTGTGTGTTTTTATGTGTGCAGGGTACCTGGTTGAGATTGTGGTGAGGTTGCAGCACGATGCCATCAGGTATTCCTCTGAAGTATCTCCCCTTCCCATTGGACAGGCCAGACCTTGAAACACACACAGACAGGTTGAGATTATAGACCAGAGCCTGACTGCAGGTGCTGCATTTATTAGTTGATCAATACATCCTCAAGATCAACAACACAAAAACAGGCTGATTAGCTTCTTGGGATCAAAAGTGAAACCAAAAGAGATATAAATTATGTCAAAAATAATAAACACTGTGATCTAATCACACCCACCATAAGCCAACATATATGCACTGTATCACAGTAATAATACTATTCACTTTAATGGCACATTTGTGAGAATGTAAAATGTAAACCAATGACAAATTGAGCCTGTCCTAGCTTGATTTTCAAGGCTTAGATGGTCCAATAAATCCTAAATGAAGAGCAGGGATTTTAAACTTGCATTTGAACGTGTGAAGTTTCTTAAATTTGTTAAGTTTGTGTTTTTGGGGTTTAACTCATGCTTGGTAGTCAGCAGAAACATTTCCACAAACAGGGCTTCTCAGTAGATGCGTCAGAATTCAAAGTAAACATAGCATCTTTTTACTTCAACTTTTCTCTCATTCTTAATATTGCTTTCACAGTTGGTACGTTACATCTCGCGACAGGCCATGTTTCATAATTGTGTTGTTTGGAAACACTGAAAGAAGAATTACTCAATTATTTGCCTCAATTGTTAGTCCCTGCCAATCTGATATTCAGTTCTTTGGATTAAAGGTCCAGTGTGTAGGATTTAGCGGCATTTAGCAGTGCGGTTGCAAATGGCAACCACCTGAATACACACCCTCATACTCCCTTTCCAAGCGCGTCGGAGAACCTGCGGTGGCTTTCGGGTAACGTAAAAACTATGGACTGTATATAAGAAGTGGACGTAGTCAGCATGACGTCACCCATGGGTTTGTGAACTGCTGTTTTGAAGCCTTTTGGTCGTCTCCATCTTGGTTTTTTGCAACCGGAAGTGACATGAGAGGGTGGAGCTAAGTACAACCGAACGCTAAATAAGACATTTTTAGGCGACCAAAAAGGTTATAATTAACTTTCATGAAGTGAAAACACACTGTGAAAGGGTTAAAGTTCTAAGACGGAAACAGAGACTGGACAACGCCGTGGTTGCAACCTGTCAATCACAAGGTAGCCGCGCCCTATAGCATCCCCTGCTTTATGGTCTATCTGACTCTAAAGGGGACCATAATTTACTAAATGAACATCATGCTGTATTGAAGAAGACTTGAAACTAGCGATTGAGACCATAAACTCATGTTTACAATGTTTACTGAGGTAATAAATCAAGAGAGAAGTTGGCTCATTTTCTCATAGACTTCTATACAATCAGACTTCTTTTTGCAACCAGAGGAGTCGCCCCCTGCTGGCTGTTAGAGAGGATGCAAGTTTAAGGCACTTCAGCATTGGCTTCACTTTTCAGACCCAGAGGTAGCCCACTGGTAAAAACGCGAAAAGCCCTCTCTAGAGCCTGTGTATGGATTAGCCTTTCTGGGCTACTGTAGAAACATGGCAGACTCTGTTAATATTAAAGGCTCATTCTAAGTTAATGAAAAGACAACAATTCTTAGTTTCAGGTGATTATACACCAATGAAAACATGGTTATGAATATTATATTCCATTTCTGCTAATAGATCCCCCTAAATCCTAAACACTGGACCTTTAATAGGAAAGTGTATTTAAAGCATCAGTAGGCGAAATTGGAGCAAATATGATTAAAAAAAGTTATTTTTATAAAACGGTCACTATATCCTGACAGTAGTACATGAAACAGGTAACCTGAAAAAAATCATGTTCCTCTGTGTCCTCCGGTGCTCCTAACGGCATCACTCGCGAACTCCGACCAAACGGTCAAACTAGGCAGCGCTGATCAAATATGAATCAATATTCTGTTACGTTAATGCCTATTTCTCTCCTCAGATGTTTTCAGAATCATCTTGTAGTGTACTGTTTAGCTGTAAAATGAGAAAGTTTGTAAAATCTGTTGAAGGAACGCCAAGTTCTGGTCACATGACTGGAGCACAGCCAATAGGAACGGTCTCTCTCAATGAAATGACCTGTGATTGGTCAAAGTCTCCCGTCACGGGTTAGATGTTTTAAAGCCTGAAAACAGAGCCATGAGGAGGAGCAGAAGTCTAGTTTTCTCTCAGAACACTTGAATTACAATATGCTGAAAGGTTATTAAGGAATTTTTGCACAATGATGCCAAAAACATTCTGCCTACTGACACTTTAAATCAGGAAAGTTTTTAACAATATAACAAGCACACTGCAATCAACATATACTGATGACGAAGATCTCACCTGTTCCTCTCTTCGTCATCACTGCTGCCGACCTCGTCGCTGGATGAGGAGTATTCTGTGGCCTTGTTAAGTCGACCCAGAGCAGATCTTACACCCTGTGTGACGGAGGTGAGGAACGACATGAGTGAATGAGGTCAGAAGGTCACTTTTGTTGTACAGATGCAGATGATTAGACAAAACAACTTCTACATCTACATGAGGGACTTAATCTGAGGGCACTTCACATTAAATGTAGAAGGGCAATTGTGTGTGTTTTGTGATGCTGCTGCTCCTTGTTGTTAATCAAGATCAATGTAGTAAAGCTGATTTTTTTGATAATGTTTCTGTCGTGCCTGCTCACACATGCCAGAGTACGCAGGTCTACATGATGTGTATAATGTGTGGCAGAACGGCTCAGTTTGGTCATAGCTGTGGTCAAAAGGTCAAGGAAAAGCACTCTTAGTTTACTTGTGTATGTCCACTGGTTACATGTTCTTGTGTCCTCCTGTGCTGCTGTAGACGGTGCTGTAGAAGAGGACTCTCCAGCTTGAAGTAGCCTACAAACACACACACATACAGTATACTCATTAGTTACATTACATTAATAGCAGTTATGCAGTGTGAAAATAGCAGCAGGGAGGTGTTAAGCAAACCGCTGAACCCCTACCGAGTTAACATTAGTGGTGAGAGGTATAATTACCGTGGACAAATGAGGCCATTGTCACAAACATGGCTGCCTTTGCTAGCCTCTACATGGGATCTAACATTGTGTATCATTAGGCTGGATAGCTTCACAGCCATAAACTGTAATGTTGGAGCAGACGCACTCTGAACGGACCTAAAACAAATATTCCCTACTTTACACAAATATTTTAAAAGGTGTCATAAGAAAACACATTAGAACATTAGCTATTGAAATACATATATACTATTGACAGTGTTTCCTCCTGCATCCATCAAATTCTTTACAAATTGGGGCAGTGCAACAGGTGCTAAACACAATATTGGCATTTTATCACCGTGTAAAGTTGCTATGGCAAAACGTGTTAGCAAACAGTTGCCTATTTACACATCTAGCAGATGCGGAGTAACATTATCATTCATTTGGAGTTCTGTGTCCGTTCACCAGAGTCTGCACGGTAGTGATCGGGGGGGTGCTGGAGCTGCAGTATCGAGGACCCGCCCACACACCCTCCCGAGCCAATCAAGAGCCGAGCACGGCTGCAGCTTGCTAGCGTGAGCCACCTAGCTGCTACGTTAGCACCACGGTAGCTGTTTGGCTAGAAAGACACAAGAACTAACCAGAATGTCACTATAACTACATTTATGATCAAATTGACACATGTTCTATTACACAGACTGGTGTTGGTTATGGAAAATCAAAGTTACATCTCCTCTCTCGTACAATCCGGCTGTGACTACTTCACTCAGACCAGCTGTCAATCACAGCTGTCAATCATGACGTCTAACCCCCTTTTTATAGCATCAAATAACTCATTTAAACCAAACTTATCAGAAAAATGAACACTTGAACATACATCAGCGTGATAAGAACTGTCTAAAATGACAGAAACCATCTCTAGGAAAAATATATTTAACGTGTTAGTTTGGCCCATGTCCCATCCGCTAACATGGAGGAGGCGGGATTTATGAGCTGTATTGCAGCCAGCCACCAGGGGGCCATCCAGATGTCTTGGCTTCACTTCAGCTGTCATGTCGTGCATCTTTATATACAGTCTATGGCAAGACCCTACCTTTGCCTGTCTGCCGTTTGATCCCGAGCAGGTAGTGTACAGTGGGTTTAGAGTTTTTTCAGTACCCAAAGTTGCGGACAGGAAAACCAAAACAATTAGCTAAGAGACTAAAAAACTCTGAAGAGGTGAGAGGAACTGAGAGAGAGTTGGGAGATTATTCTTTGTGACCACTCTGTCAATTACAACCCCTTTCACTTACACACAGCCATTTGATCAATTGTTAATACAAAAATATTCATTACAGCAGCTTTAATGTGTTGACGAACACAATAATGGATGTGTTGGGCTGCAAGTTTTTTTTTGAGAGCTGGCCACTAGATGGTACCAGAATTCCGGTTTCTGTAGCCACTACTACACTGGCTTCAAAACCATAGACTGTACATAAGAAATGGACGAAGTCACCGTGACGTCACCCATTGGTTTGTAGACTGCCGTTTTGAAGCCTTGAGTTCGGCATTTTGGCCGTCGCCATCTTGGTTATTTGCAACCAGAAGTGACACAAGAGGGTGAAGCTAAATACAACCAAACGCTGAATAAGACATTTTTGGGCGACCAAAAAGGTTATAATTAACACGGACAACTCCCAAACTGGACAACGCTGTGGTAGCGACCTGTCAATCACAAGGTAGCCACGCCCTAAAGCATCCCCTGCTTTATGGTCTATCTGACTCTAAATGGAACCATAATTTACTAAATGAACATCATGCTGTATTGAAGACGACTTGAAACTAGTGATTGAGACCATAAACTCATGTTTACAATGTTTACTGAGGTAATAAATTAAGTGAGTAGTAGGCTCATTTACTCATAGAATTCTATACAACCAGAGGAGTCGCCCCCTGCTGGCTGTTAGAAGGAATGCAAGTTTAAGGCACTTCCGCATTGGTTTCACTTTTCAGACCCGGAGGTTGCCAACTGTTCAAAACTATGCTACATAACAGTTTTGAGCACAATAATGATAGCCACTGTCCTTCCACCACATACCAAGAGTTTCTGGAAAATAATCTAAAAGAAGCAATAACTTCCATGATCACACAAATCAAAGGGGTTCATGGGAAATACTGTCTTAATTTTGACACCTACGGTACTACAGACAAGTAGTAGTAGAGTTTACCAATCCCTTGTCCCCCTGCCAACTGCATTATCACTGTTTTGATGGTATTAAATCAATGTATAATAATCAATTTGTGCATTCTATATATCAATGCTACAAATACCCTTTCCAACAACAGTATAGTTCAAAGAGGAAAGCGGCTTTTTCTTACATCATGAGCCGATAAAAAGCTTTTTACCACAGTAAAGCTGTACGAGTCTCTAGGAGAATCTCTGATCTGTAGCTCCAAACAAAGCAGGTCGAGGCCCGCAGCCAAACTGAGTGGGAGGCATCAAAAGCTGTTTCCTCCCAACTACACACAGAGGGAAACTTTGAAATACTAAACATATTCTCCCCATCTTTCTATCTGTTACACTCACAACAAGAGCTTCCCCGCTGCCGTGCACAGAGTACACAGAGAGCAGAGCTTTGAGAGAGATGAGTTGGTAGAGAAGGCCAGCTTTGAGCTCATTACTCTGTGTCGTGCGCTCTCGCTGCTTTATAGTGAGTGTACTGTCTGTGGTGGAGCTTGGTGTGGCTGCATTTACCTGGCGTGTGTCTGTTTATGAGCATATTGTTTAGGGTGTGAGGTGTATGAGCATGTGAACTGGCTTGGCATATGTGTGTTTGGGATGTGTGGGCTAAGCTGAGAAACCGGTGACTTAATGGTTCACACACGCGACCACCTCACACATTCACAGCATTAGTTCACACCAGTGCCATATCTGTGGGAGAACAAGCGCTGAGCTTATGAAACCTCATGTAGCCGACAACAACAGTCGTCATTTGGGTCAAAAACAAACAAACCAATTTCCAACAAATCGTCACAAAAATTACATTTACATTACTTTTACATCTTGAATCTTTTATTACAGAAAAGAAAACAGTATGTGCTCAGGCTGTTGTCATTAGTACGGAAGCTCTGAGGGCAAAAACAAATAATCTGGTGGTCCATTTTATAAGTCTGGTCTAAATTGTTTTGTTTCCTGTGTTTATGATTTAAGAACAGGTGAAAAAAAGGTTTTGCCAAGATAATCTAAGTTCCTTAATTCTTTTTTTTTTCACCTTTGAAAACAAAGTTTTGCCAAGGATAAAAAAAAAGTTTTGCTAGGATCATTTTTCTTTTTCAAATTACTTTTTTTGGCAGGCGGAAGTTTTTTTACATTTCTTTTTATCAGCATCATTTTTTTGAGTGTTTGTTGTTGTAATACTTATTTATAAGAGGCTGAAGTGCACCACTACCTCATGTTCTATATAGGAATAAAAGCATTCATGTTTTCTTCTAGGTGAGTTTTAATTTCTCCATGCACTCTAAATACAAGGTACATAGATTGTGTTAGCAAGTTATGTAAATTAAAACTCACCCGCAATGAGTATTACAATAACAAACACTTTCTGATTCTGACAAAAAAATAAAAATAACCTGTTTAAACTTTTTTTTTTCACCTGTTTTCAAAGAAAAAATATCCTGACAACAAAAAAAAAATTTGAAAATAAGTAACTTGAAAAATGATGATGAAAAATGATCCAAGCAAATCTTTTTTTTTTTTCACTTTTTTCCCGTTTCAGCCTGGCAAAATCTTCACCCGTCATGAACACAGGAGAAACAACAGTTTAGATCAATCTTCATGGATCGCCAGAATTATTTTTTTTTCTCACTTGCCTTTCGGCGCTTCCGTACTAATGACAGTAGCCTGAGGATATACACTATGGTATGGCTTTCTGGCTTAGAAAAATTATCCTGGCAAAACTTTTTTTCCCACCTGTTTCACAGATGAAATCATTATTTTTTAGGAACTTAGAAAGATTATCCTGACAAATCCTTCTTTTTCACCTGTTCTTAAGTCATAAACACAGGAGAGAAAACAACTTAGAACCCTAGACTTAGACAATGGATCACCAGAATTGTTTTTCTCACTTGCCTCTCAGGGCTTCCGTACATTTGTGCATATTAAGAGTTAAATTCTGAGGTCTAAATAATGTAGCCTCTAATTCTTGTCATACAGGAACCCAAACAGAATTAAGTCTCATTAAAACAAACTGTCATTTCAGAAGCGGCCAGAGATGACAGAACTACCCATTTTAAACCTGTAACCAGAGTTGATGAACCTGTATTTTTATAGCTCATAGAGCAGGTAACAGCATGTGGCTGAGCTCAGCGAGGTGCTGAGTTAAGGTGACAGACCTGGGTGGTTGCTGCTGCTAGAGGAGACTCCATGAGACGCAGACCGTCCACTCTTATCTGCTACAGACACCGGACCGCCACTAGATGGAGAAAGAGACACACACACACACAGAGTGTCACAGATGGAGAGTGAATTGTACATTATACACTTCTATATGTTCTAATCTTGAGTATATCCTTCACGCTGCCACTGCAACGACCCAATTTCCTCACCATTAGTTTCATCTAATCGAAAATAATCATCCAAGCTAAACTAATCTGATGTACCCGTGACCGATTGTTCTCTAATAGTGTACGCCAGCATGCTGAATCGTAGTGTGTTATGAACCCTCACAATAAATGAGGTTCACTCTAGCTGAAAGGATAACTGTGTGGTAAAGAAGTACCCTGCTCGTAGCAGGGTTACAATACCAAAGATCACAAATAAATAGTGTTTATTCACATTCTATTGGAGACTAAGACTTCTCTTGTTTCCGATTTAAGGACAGACAGATGCATTGTATCTTCATGCTGCTAAGCAACGCTCAAATATGTGCTGCTTAAGGGCGGCGACCAGCTCAGCTGATACTTAGAGCTAAACTAGCTCGTGGGTTCCTCGCAAAGTCAAGAAACACCTCACTGTTATAACTCTACTTTGTTGGTAAGTACAGTATATCAAATACACAATATGAGCCGGTGGATACAGGTTCAGCAATGTGATAAGTGAAACTAAGTGATTAGTCTCAAGCTGACTGGTCATTTTGTCATTTATTCATTCATTCATTCGTCATGATTTGAACTGGACGAGATCTACCGTCAATATTAAATATTGACTTTAGAACTTCTCAGAATCATGACAAAAAGTGACATTAAGTCATCACCTTATGTACAGACAAAACATAAGCCAACCTTCATAAACGACTAGGGATGCACTGATTATGAAATTCTGGGCCGATACCGATACTGATGTTTAAAAGAACTATTTGGCCGATAGCCGATAACGATGTTTTTTGCTGTTATTTATTTCCCTTTTTGCCAGGAAAACAAAGACCTCTTCATTATAAAAAAAGCTGAGCTGTTATAAAGTCATTCAGCATTTCATTACACTGTCTTCGAAAGAGCACAGATTCAATCATACAAATTTATGAAACAACCTTTAATATAACCTTCTATTACATAAAAAAAAGAATCTTTTTTTTTTTTTAAATAACTGCTTCAAAAGCCTTTTCAGCTGCTATACAACAATGAGAAGAGAGTTTCAGTACACAGCCCAACAAAACGACTTGTTTTGTGAAACATAAATGAAATGTAATTAAATATAAATGTAGCAGAAACATAACATAGACTTTACGTGGGCATGCCGCCCATTTATTAACGGACGCCGAAGTATATCTGGAGACCCATTTTAGCACTTTTCAATTCGATTTTTTTTATCCGTCCATGAGAACAACGCCATCTGTGATCGGTTATCTAGTGGACTAGTAGCGTCAGAACGCCGCTGGGGAGCGGATGGAGAGCTTCGGGCCTCACTGCCTCAGCTGTCCCGACCCACGTTGGAGCTGCGGGACTGAGATGTGGCGGCCCACTCTGCTCAGCCGGAACTGGATCCCGGTATGGGGGAAGGACTGCTGCCCGGGCTACACGGCACGGAGGATGTTCCCACTGTAACATACCGAGTGCTGCGTCAGCCCTCGTTGGACTGACAGGCTTCTAGTGACACATCACACACACACGAGGTGATTGTTTTTAAGAAATCTTGTAAGCCGTTGTTTTACTGCTTCATTTATCATTGAACATAACAACGTTCTTATCGCTGATCTTTCTCTGAGACGGTGTAATATAATCCCACACGGCAGACTTTTTCTTTCACTTTAATTTGTAAACAAACCACACGTGCGCACGGCAACCGCCGTCATGCCAGAGTCGTGTCCAGCCTGTGGATTCTCCTCTCAATCAGCACCTGGTAACTGTTGTCCGAGAACAACCAACACAACATTTAGCCAGCAAAAAACTGATGCAACACAACAGATAAACATCGGTCACTGCTGTCGGCGAATGTCATCTTATTTGCCAATATGCCGATGGCAGTCAATAAGCCGAATATCGGTCGATACCGATGTTCGGCCGATACATCCGTGCATCCCTAGAAACGCCACATATCTCTATGTATTGGTTGTGTGTAGTGTAGTTGTGGTCTACCTTGAAGTCGCCCTCTTATGCCCCATCACCAGCTCTCGACAGTAGAACTTGGAGGTAGTGCGTTCTGGGACCTGGGATTTACACAAGACAGAGAGCAGAAGAAGAATCAGTTGAACAGACTTGACAGAGACCCGTAGTGAATACACAAGGAAGGCAGTCTCCTGGTGGTCCTCACTGCTTGTTTCACTTCTCAGAAGCTTGACAGGGCTCTCCTATTTACGAGGATCTCGTGTCTAGCCAAGCAGGGTTTCAGCTAATTATAGGAAGGTTTCTGCGGTTATGAAACCTTTATGTACAACGAACTCTAAAGTGCCTGAAAGGGTGTAGAGCAGAGTGCAATAAAACCGTTAATAAGCCACCGGGAGATATTCATTTTTTGAGACTCTAATGAGACCGTTTGGCTTTTCTACACATTTCAGTGTTGCTCCTTTAAACTCCCCAAAACCACGATGTCCAAATCTCACATGTGGTGTGGAAATATTACTGACTCAGGGATGTTTCTTAACCTTTTTTTTTTTAACAGTGTTGCATTCATGATATGACAAGAACAGCATTGTGAAACCAATTACCAGATCAATCTGTGTTAAGTAGTTGCAAAGCACTGTGTTTTAAACAGGATCTTTCAACATCTCATTCTTCTGAAGCTCTCTGTCGTACCAACCAGCTGGTGACTGTTTGACCTCTCGTCTCCTGGGGTCACATGGCCCAGTTGCAGAAAGGAAGACACACCCAGCAGAGCAGGAAGTGAACTGTGGGAATACCTATCATCCTTCTGACAAGTTGCCCACATCCTGCATCTGGCTACCCTGAATGCACGCACACCCATGTCGAACTCGGTCTATTGTTTCCTTTCTACTATTGCGGCACATACATGATACTCAAGTAAAAGCCTTTGGTCTACTAAGAAGGGGTTTGGATTACCAAAGAGCTATCACCTTGAGTTTAAGACTATTTAAGCTTTAAGCTAAAAAAAACCCATCAAATGTGTGGTTTTGCTACAGCACATTACTGGCAAACACTATTGTGGTGTAGGTCCCCGAAAGTTAACAGTTTTAAAGCCACAGCAGCTCCTGCAATTACAGGATGGAGTAGAGAGTTATTAACTGCTCTACCGACTCCATATGTCCTACTGTTAGCTCAACAACATAACACAACAAACACAGCGCTTTATTGGGCTCCCCTCCTCTCTCTGTAGTAGTTATTAGTTGTTCTATCAGCTCCATATGGTGTTCTGTTAGTAAATACACCTAACAGCATATTCTCTTCTTAAACACAGAGCGGGGGAGCAGTGGTGTTAGACAGGAAGCAACGGAGAGAGAGAGACTGAATGGAGGTGTGTTCATCACGAGATGTTTTTAGTTAAAAGCACTTCATAACAAGCCTGAAAGGGATAGTTTGGCTGTTTCTCAGTGGGGTTGTGTGAGGTACTTATCCGTAGTCAGTGTATCACCTACAGTAGATGAGTGGTTCCCAACCTGGGGTCCGGGCCCCCCTTAGGGAAGCACCAAAGATCACAGGGGGTGCACCAGGATTTGTCTGCTCTGAGGTTGTCAAAATTAGATTTGCACATGTATAACTCAAATCATAATAACATACTTACTGGATAATTTATACACAACTCTGTATATAAAACTATTTAAAAAGATACATTTTTTGCTACTTAGTAAGCCACATTGGGTTTGAACCTGGTATTTCTGCACAGTTGCAGATAAAGATCAGGCTAATATTATTAGTATTATATTATTTGTAGAATTAGATTCTAGTGGTGGCTGCATAGGATTGTTTCCGACTCCTGTGAGCCAAACATTTCCATAACTCCAGAGTGTTGTTACATCCAAAGGTAAAAATTTATTGGAAAAAGTTAGAAGTAATCATTTCCAAAATTCACGTTTTTATCCAATGAAATATCCATATTTTTTAGCAATTAGCTGATGAGTTATAGTCATTAAAGAATGCAGCAAAACGTATTTTAGTCACCTGAAAGAAAGGCTCACCTTAAAAAAATCAATATTAGTTAAAAAAAAGTTTCAAGTGTACACTATATTTAGAATATTTTCGTCGGCGTACCTTGCCGTGAAACAGCGATACAGTCTATGTTTCCCACAGGGAACTGAAGCAGTTATGTATGCTCTCTCCAAAGCAACCAGACTCCATTGAAAAAAATCATTTTTAGGGCTCGCAATCACATTAATTAAACACAAATAAATCACATTTTTTTTATCTGTTCAAAATGTGACTTAAAGGGAGATTTGTAAAGTATTTAATACTCTTATCAACATGTAGGTGGACACATATGCTGCTTTATACAACATATATATTTATTATTGTAAATCAATTAACAACACAAAACAATGACAGATATTGTCCAGAAACCCTCACAGGTACTGCATTTAGCATAAAACAATATGCTCCAATCATAACATGGCAAACTGCAGCCCAACAGGCAACAACAGCTGTCAGTGTGTCAGTGTGCTGACTTGACTATGAATTGCCCCAAACTGCATGTGATTATCATAAAGTGGGCATGTCTGTAAAGGGGAGACTCGTGGGTACCCAGAGAACCAATTTACATTCACACATCTTGAGGTCAGAGGTCAAGGGACCCCTTTGAAAATGGCGATGCCAGTTTTTCCTCACCAAAATTTAGCACAAGTTTAGAGCGTTATTTAGCCTTCTCCGCGACAAGCTAGTATGACATGGTTGGTACCAGTGGATTCCTTAGGTTTTATAGTTTCATATGATACCAGTATCTTCACTTCAGGTTTTAAGTGACCCCGCTACAACCTAAAAATTGGAAGTTTTGTTAAAGCGTTAAAGAAAATAGTGGCATTAAATCAAATTTGCATTAACGTGTAATTTAATCGGTTAGTTTGTGTTGTGCGACTTTGATTAGCTCGGATTCACCAAAGTCAAACAATAGAAGAAACAAACCAACCTATCGAGGCAGCGATAGACCAGCAATCCCCGTGTTATGCGAGGTAAAATTACAGATTTTTTCCAATGGAGTCTGGTGGTTTTAAAGAGAGCATCGATGGATACAACGGCTTAGAGATAAAGCGACAAAAATATTTTAAATATAGCATACAGTTAAACTGATATTGACGTTTTGCTGCCGGCCCCGTCCACAGCACTACATTGCTTTGCTCCCGTGCTGGTACTCCTGTCTGTTTCTCCAAACTGGGGGTGTGCCGTCCGTCATCTACTGGAGATAATACACTGACTATGGAGAAGTACCTCATACAACCCCATTGAGAAACATCCAAACTATCCCTCTAAGGTAAAGCACAACCCCGCTCCTCCCACAAGCATGCACACAAACACACACATATTCCTCAAATATTAACACACACCCCCACAGTGTGCCATCCTCGTGCACCACTTCCTTAGCTTGGTATGACCAGAATACAGGATGCTTGGCACACACTAATACATTAAGCCAACCTCATGTGATGCAGGCTACACCCTGCGCCCGGCATGACTATAGCAACAACTTCCTCTTTCGATTGGTTACATTTCTTGCCTCGTTTCTGGAAGTCATCTAACCTGCTGTGTCATCAGTCGTTGCTCACCTTAGGTGGCGTCCCTGAGTCCCAGAAGACATCATCAGTTGGGGACATGGGGGAATATGGGGACAAAGGGGAGATGGCCATATCTGACATAGAGCTGCTGTGAGGGGCGTCTCGACTAGAGCGCAGATTGGCATTCTGGGAAAATAAAAGGTTAACCCATGGTCATTTGTGACTGTAAATTGAATTTATACATTGTGGATTTTAGCCACATCACCAAAAGTAAAGATTCATTTGTAGTATTTTTGAGTGGCAATAGTAACAGTGAAAGAATCCCACGTATAAAAACATCCTAACACATAAGTGAAGTAGTGAATGGAAAAGAATAGACTAGATTAGAACCAGGGTTATTATAGTAAACTAAAGAAGAAAAACTTCTTTAAGAAAAACTAAACCTAAACTGAAACAATATTGCCTAAAAACTAACCATGTATTTTGTATGTATATAGCTTCATACTCCTGAGACATTGTACCTGGCCCTAACAAAAACAAACTAAAACTACTGTTAAACTAAATATAGAAACACTAAAACTAAACCTTTCTGATAAACTGAAACTAGACTAAACACTAGCAAACACACTCTGAAAACTAAACTCAAATGAAATCGAAAAGTCAAAACTAAACTAAAATAAAAACTAATTGAAATGTAAAACTATTATAGCCTTGCTTAGAACAGACTAGATAAAAACAGTGCTTAAAGTATAAGAAAGAGAAGAAGAGGAGAGCAGGATACAATAAGAAAATAGCGGGCCCGTGTGAAGTGATATAATTGTGTATACTGTACCTGGCTGAGGTGAGCTCTCTGCATGGCTGGAGTACAAGGACTAGAGCTGCTCCCAGAGCCCAGCCTTGAGTGCACCTGGCTGGGCAGACCAGCAGCCAAAAGCAGCCTGGCCAGGTTTGATTCTTGAAAGTCCATCTAGAAACAGTAAACACATGTAAGACGTGCGTGACTCAGTCCTCCGTCTAATCAGGTAGTCACACTGAGATCGACATTTCTTTTTCTCACATATAGTACAAACCCAACTGTACCACACATACTGTATATACAGAAATGCACTGTATACGTATATAAACCTCGAAAAAAAAAGTTTGGAAATGTGTGTTTGCTGGATTATTTCTCTGTTGTTACAATGCTAATGGTCATTGTATTTTACATGGTTGGAAAGCCTGTTTTTATTACCTTCACAATGATGTCCAACTTGTAAGGATCATGCATTTGTGGGATGAGCAGCACAGCTGATTATGTGGGGAGCGCCCAAGAAAAATTTGCAAAAATTCTCTGCCGATGCTAAACAGTGTATTCTCCTGCTATGCTGATTGTTGCACCGATGGAGTAACAGCTTTTGGTGGGGGCAGTGTCATGGTGTGGGGCGGCATCTCCCTCACTGGTAAAACAAGGCTTGTCATCATTGAAGGCCATCTCAATGCAGGGAGATATTGGGATGAGATTCTGCAGCCAGTGGCGATCCCATATCTCCACAATCTGGGACCTAACTTCATCCTCCAAGATGACAACGCTCGCCCCCACAGAGCCAGGGTTATCACAGACTACCTCCACAATGTGGGAGCAGAGAGAATGGAA
>CAKALU010006504.1:0-34588 GCA_916700995.1 Hozukius guyotensis | reverse complement strand
CACGTGCATGCGTGCACACTCCACACTGCAGAAGAGTTAGTTTAGCTCTGAGAATATCTAGTGAATGTACAGTGGACGTTTGTGCAGAAATAACTGCTGCAGCTCCTCCAGACCAACAGAGGTTTCCCGTGTCTTGTGAAGTGACGGGGCTCCGCAGAGAGAAACGTTATCGTCTCCGACCAAAACTCCGGTGTCTCCCCTGTTCCCTCCGGCCGCGGTCGGGAGGCTGAGGCAGGAAAAGCCAACACTAGGATCAGCATTGATTCATGGAGAGACCTTCGTCTGGTCAGCTAACATTACTGCCAAGCAGCTGAAATATAGAGTGCTATTGTGGTTTTAGCTGACGTGTGTCGCCTCACTGTTTTGAGCGATGCTCGTTCATGTCTATGTAGAGCGAGCACAAGCGCGAGCAACAGGACGCTGACTTTCGTTGACTTAACGGCCACAGGTGTCGCTGTTAACAAGACATTTCTGATTCCTACAAACAGTCCCTTTAAAGCTTGCAAACTCGTCTAGATGGCTGGGGGCAAAACAGCACTTCCGTTGCCAACATGCGCGGGCACATATTTGATGACGTCGGCTGTAAAAGGGGTCTATGTCAGATTAAGGCAGATCATGTATCAAGAAAGTTGATGAAAGAAAATTCTAGCATCAAGAAAGAGGGATTGTGTTGGAGACAAAAGAAGTTAAATTGTTTCAAGTTAAACTGACAGGAGATTTGAAGCATCAATACAAGATTAAATTCCTTGTTAAGATGGATTTTTTGCAGTAGAGGCTCTGCGGGATAACACTCTCCCTGATCAGGGGAGGAGGGAGGCGGGTCCGACAAGATAGAGAAACAGCGATACAGAAAGAGGGATGGGTGGATCGAGCGAGAGAGGGAGATGAAGGAGGGAATGAGGGAAACGACGGGATGAGCAAGGGAAATCTGGGTTTAAGAGCTTTGCTACGCGTTAACACGAGCAAATTATTCAGAGCCTGCAAACAATGGAGCCAAGAGAGGAAGAGGACTCAGCTGAGATCAACACCACGCTGGAATTAATGAAGTTCTAGCGCCGACACACAGCAGAGGGATTTTACAGCCTGGAGGCTGGAGACACTCTCCCAATTGTGTTTTGATAAAACACAAATATCTCATACTTCATTTTCCAATTATAACTGCTGCACTGATTAAGACAGGAGGATGTTTGTCTGTTTTGGCGATTTGTCATACAATTAACAAAAGTTGAGTAAAAACTTTTGTTTGCAGAGACCCTCATTTACACCAACATGTACTGAATGACTATTAGATTTTGCAATGAACACTGTACCTGATGAAGGTCGAACAGACAGAAACGTTAATAAATATTCCAGCAGTAAGCGAGACGGTGTGCTGGAGGTTTCTCATTTTTATGCAACGACATTTGTGAACTCAGATCCTTTACTTTACAAAATGTTACTTAAAGTTGGACTCATTAATTCTTTTTAGGGCTGTCAATAGATTCAAATATTTAATCGCAAATTATTTGCACATTTTTTATCCGTTCAAAATGTACCTTAAAGGGAGATTTGTCAAGCATTTAATACTCTTATCAACATGGGAGTGGACAAATATGCTGCTTTATGCAAATGTATGTATACATTTATTATTGTAAATCAATTAACAACACAAAACAATGACAGATATTGTCCAGAAACCCTCACAGGTACTGCATTTAGCATAAAACAATATGCTCAAAATCAAAACATGGCAAACTGCAGCCCAACAGGCAACAACAGCTGTCAGTGTGTCAGTGTGCTGACTTGACTATGACTTGCCCCAAACTGCATGTGATTATCATAAAGTGGGCATGTCTGTAAAGGGGAGACTCGTGGGTACCCATAGAACCCATTTTCATTCACATGTCTGGAGGTCAGAGGTCAAGGGACCCCTTTAAAAAATGGCCATGCCAGTTTTTCCTCACCAAAATTTAGTGTACGTTCGGAGCCGTCTTCCCGACAAGCCCACTACAACCTAAAAATCTCAAGTTGCGTTAATGCGTTAAATAAATTAAAACAAATTTGCTTTAAGGTGTTATTGCATTAACTTTGATGATAAATAAATAAATAAATATTCCAGCAGTAGGCGAGACAGTGTGCTGGAGGTTTCTCATTTTTATGCAACGATATTTGTGAACTGAGATCCTTTACTTAAGTCAAAGTAGAATTGCCACATGAAAGTTAAAGTCGTGCATTAAAGCTGCACTCATCCATACTTTTATATCAACAATGCATCAAATGACTGTGTGTCATTTAAACTGGGTTAAGAAAATTAGTGGCGTTAAAAATGAATCAACGTCAACTTTGACAGCCCTACTAAAAATACGCCGTTCAAAGTCGTGCCAAGCGCCACGAAACAAATGGTAAATTTGTGTCTACGTACACAAAATCAAATAGATTACATTTCGTGACTATTTTACGAACTGCCGTGTGTTGTATCTGTACAGCGGTAAATAAATGTACTGGTACAAAAATATAATATTTAAAAACAGAAATGTAGAAAAAGAGCAATATATTCCTCTGAAATGTAGAGGAATACATTAGAAATCTAATTCTGCGTAAAATGGAAATACTTTAAGTTAAGTGCCTCAAAATTCTACAGTACAAGTAGTTAAATGTACTTCCCACCACTGACAACCAGTATAAACAACCCTTTTTTAGCTTTAAATGAGTATTAATTAGGATCTTGCTGTCCTGATGCAACCTTTTTTTTATGCAATTAACACCAACTTACATCAGAAATGATGTCACACGGACTTAGATCAAGGTGGATCAACTCCGCTGAGCCGAGAATAGATGGTTTGTTAGAGTTTAGTGGAGTGTGTCCTCCATACGGCTCTAATCGGAGGCTGAATCAGGCTTACTTATCAAGTTATGATGATCAAGTCTGCTGGTAACGAGGAGTGTGTAACGTCACTGATAGATCATGTGTCGATCTCTCTCACACACACACACACACACACACACACACACACACACACACACACACACACACACACTGTGCCTTTCTGGTCAGCCAGCACCCTGATTAAACATCTAAAGCAGATTGCATAATACATGCAACAGAAGCGGGGCAGTGGAGATTTAGAACAGCAGCCTCTCTCTCTCTCTCTCTCTCTCTCTCTCTCTCTCTCTCTCTCTCTCTCTCTCTCCCTGATGAAGGGATTGCATAAGGAAGGAGAGGGGGATGGATTCAGGTCATGGTGGCTCTGGGAGCCAGTGTGAGTGATTAGACCAGACACACTCAGGCAACTGCAGCTCGCTCCCTGTCTGGAGAGGAGGAACGCAGGCGAAGTGAAGGAGAGACAGACAGAGACCGGCCTCCCAGGCTGTCAACCCATTCCACTTGACTGCTGTTCTATTCCTGACCAGCCTGTGTGCTGTTCCAAAAATAAAACACCATGAAGGAGTGGGCGAGCGCTCGCACACGCTCTCAACTCCCCCCTCCTCCCCTATAAATGCACACATATGCACGCTCACTACTCACAATTAGAACGAGCAAACGGCGTCTTGTATTAATTGTGTCACTCAGGGAGCCCTTCTCAGGTGGTAAGATAGAAAATAATAATAAAAAAACTAACAAATGTTCATGTAAGGGATGCATTTGTCAGGAAAAAGTGCAAAAAGAGCTCATTAAAAATAGTTTCTGCAGGCACAACAACTTCAGGTTTCTCCTCAGAGTTTCAGTTTTCCCACATTTGTGTCACTTTTTTACATATTCTACTTTTATTCTTGTGGAATTGTTGGTATAATGATAGTGATGGTTAAATTGGCTCACCTTTTACTGTTTATGAATTGTCACTTTTAGATTGCTTTGGTTTTATATTGGATGTTTTATATATTGAAATTCAAAGAGGGACTTGTAGTTGAAGTATATTCTCCTATGTACCGTCCAGCAACACGGATATAATGGACGGTCAGTCATTACAAACTTGTGCAATGTGACCAAAAAGCCCTACAAAAATGTATTCTAAATTGTAGATGAGATTGTTCAAAGATACGAATGTAAAATTAGACAGAATTTTGAGGAAAGAGGGATGCACCGATACCGATACCAGATCGGCTAATCGGGCAAATAGCCGATAACTGACTCAAAAAGCTGGATCGGTTATCTATTCAAGTCTATTCTATTATGATACAGTATACTATATACATTATATACTGGCATTTTAATTCCTATTTAAGTTTTGAGCAATTTGTTGCTGCATTAAAAAGGTTTACACTTGAATCGTAATTCCTGTTAATTTTAAAGATTTTTTACCAAGTTGCCGGTGTACGATATATTATTTCAATAACGAATATCAATTCGGTAAATTTAAATCTGTGTATTTATTAGTTACTGTTTGTTTTACAAAGTTAGGAGAGCAATGTTTAATTCATGCCTGATATGTCCTTTCACATAATAGAATGATCCCAGTCTCTTCCACACAGTGAGGCATACAGCTTAGTAATTAAACACTGGTGTCAGATCGGTACTCGGTATCGGACGATAACCAAAGCCCAGGTATCGCTATCGGTATCGGAACTGAAAAAGTCGGATCGGTGCATCCCTATGAGGAAATGTTTATAAAATGATGCACAAGACATGTCCAGCCGTAAAGAGATTGTGGAGTCTTATATATTATATATAGTCTTATATATTCATATTAGGGCTGTCAATCAATTAAAATATTCATCACAATTTACCGCGTGATTGTCCATAATTAATCGCAAATTAATCACAAATTTTTTCCCGTTCAAAATGAACCTTAAAGGGAGATTTGTCAAGTATTTAATACTCTTGTCAACATGGGAGTGGGCAGATATGCTGCTTTATGCAAATGTATGTATATATTTATTATTGGAAATCAATTAACAACACAAACCAATGACAGATATTGTCCGGAAATCCTCACGGGTACTGCATTTAGCATAAAAAATATGCTCAAATCATAACATGGCAAACTGCAGCCCAACAGGCAACAACAGCTGTCAGTGTGTCAGTGTGCTGACTTGACTATGATTTGCCCCAAACTGCATGTGATTATCATAAAGTGGGCATGTCTGTAAAGGGGAGACTCGTGGGTACCCAGAGAACCCATTTACATTCACATATCTGGAGGTCAGAGGTCAAGGGGATCCCTTTGAAAATGGACATGACAGTTTTTCATCGCCAAAATTTAGCGTAAGTTTGGAGCGTTATTTAGCCTCCGACAAGCTAATGTGATATGGTTGGTACCGATGGATTCTTTAGGTTTTCTAGTTTCATATGATACCAGTATTTTCACTCTAGCTTTAAAACTGAGCCCGCTACAACCTAAAAAATCGCAAGTTGCATTAATGCGTTAAAGAAATTAGTGGCGTTAAAACAAATTTGCGTTAACGTGTTATTATAGCGTAGGTATAGAACTACCTAAAATGGCAGAAACCATCTTTGGGAAAAAATTCATGTATTTTAGTTTGGCCCATGTCCCATCCTCTGACATGGAGGGGGCGGGATTTATGAGCTATACTGCAGCCAGCCACCAGGGGGCGATCCAGATGTTTTGGCTTCACTTTTGGGCAGATGTCATGTCGTCCATCTTTACACACACTCTATGGTTGGAGCTATTTATTCACATTTTAATTCGTACACTTTGTAGTTGCTGGTAGTCATATTTCTTCACTTTGGACAGAGTTAAGCTGTTGTTTCCTCATCCTTGCAGTCTTTATTGGTAAGCTAGGCAAAACACGTCCTGACTCCAGCTCAAATACTGAATGCAAAGACACTCTCCAAAATATGACTTTATTCTCGTAATATTCTGACTTTTTTTTTTTCGTAAAGTTACGACTTTATTCTCAAAAAATTACGACTTTTTTTCTCGTAAAGTTATGACTTTATTCTCGTAATATTACGACTTTCTTTCTCGTAATATTATGACTTTTTCTCGTAAAGTTACGACTTTATTCTCGTAATATTACGACTTTCTTTCTCGTAATATTACGACTTTCTTTCTCGTAATATTATGACTTTTTTTCTCGTAAAGTTATGACTTTTTTTCTCGTAAAGTTATGACTTTCTTTCTCGTAATATTACGACTTTCTTTCTCGTAATATTATGACTTTTTTCTCGTAAAGTTACGACTTTATTCTTGTAAAATTACAACTTTTTTTCTCGTAAAGTTACGACTTTATTCTTATAATATTACGACTTTTTTTCTAGTAATATTATGACTTTTTTTCTCGGAAAGTTATGACTTTATTCTCGTAATATTATGACTTTATTCTGGAAATCTCCGATTTCTTTTCCCTCAATGTGGCCCTAATACTCCGTAGTACATTTGCTCTTTGGCCCTCACTGCATTAGACTTATATACTATATACTTAGATTATAAACTGTGTTACCTTCATCACAATGCTCAAATGTTTTGCGGCTCCAGACAGATTTTTTTTTTTTTTTTGCCTAAATGTATCTTTAGATAGTAAAGGTTGCTGACCCCTGGTCTACCCTGTGATGAAGCACTAATATACTACTTATACCTTGACCACAGACATCACTACACATGCACGTCTTTCTCTGTTTACATCACCTGCGTAACACATACACCGCCCCCCCACACAAATCTCCTTACACCTCCAGTAATTATTTCCACACCACACAGTCAGCATGGGATCTCATTATGCATGAAAAAAACGAATGGCACCGATGAAATATTCAGGAGCAGTCAATCAAGGCCAGTAAACTACTTCTGAAAGTGTCACTCGGTTATCTCGACACCGCACGACATGAAGATAGGATGCACCTTCTCCCCTTGTTCTCCACCAGTCACTCACTGTTTTGCTCCGAGCGGTGAAACTCGCTGAGTGTGCATTGTGTGCGGTTATATGTTGTCCCAGCCGTTTTATTACATAAGCAGCAGTGGAACGGACGTGACCGCGGGCTCAGTAACTGGTTTACAGTGTGAGGTTGTAAAAAGCATAATCTAGCAGCTGGAAGGGAGACAGAAGCCTGCAGTCCATTTCAATGGCTCCCTTTAGTGTCTTCATTACATGGTCAATTATCTGGGCCTTACATAACAGCACTTTTCCACCAGAGGACAGTAAAACTCGAGCGGGCACCAGAACTACTTTTCCTGAACGTGTTCCTGCATTGCGGGTAATAAGGTTCTGATAACGGACCATTGGGCTCTGAAATAGTTTAAACGCTTCATGACTTTATGAGAAAATACATTAACAGATAGTGATGTGAAGTGAGAGGATGTTGCAAAGCACTCAGTCCTGTGTCATGATGGATGTGAGACACATGACGTGAGGTTGTGCTGCCCTCTAGTGGAGCTGATGGTTTACTGCGTCAGTTGGTCATTATGATCCCTGGAAGCTATAGAGATTTCATTCACTCATTTTATTTCTGCCTTCTTGTTCTTATTTGTGGAGTCTGGGGCACCCTGACAGACCCAGTTGCAGGGTTTAGATTCTTGTTGAGAGACAACTTCTGTAGAAATAGCATATTAGAATGAGGTTGAAGGTAAGATCGCGTAGAGTTAAGTTATTAAATACAAAGTTGTCAAAGGGTAATTTTCACACAGCGTTTCATGGCGGATTGCAGTGACAACTTTTCAGCGTATACCGCCACCTACCGTACCGTATGTAGAACAGGATCTAGTTTACATTAGTCTGTAATACACCTTCCAGTATGAATGCTAGGTATAATATATAACTATACATTCTATAAAAGTGTATTATTGTTATATGATTTTTACTTAAACTCTCAGTTGTGTTGCATGTTAAGACAGATGCTTTTATTTTTCACACACTGTAGATTTGCAGCCTCAATCTGGGAAGAAGAGGAACGTTATACAGACCAACTGAACATCAGAACATCAGAACATCTTCTATGAGCTGGAGCTCTGAGGTAGGATATTTTTTCTCAAAGAAATGAGAATGCCATAAAAACGCCATAAAAACGTCATAGCATAGTAAAAATGTCACAACAAAATCATAAGCAGTGTCATACTATAGTATGCCATAAACAAGTGTAAAGAAAATGTCAACATGTTATAAAAATGTCAAAAATTGTCATAGTAAAAAGGACATAGTAGGAGTAGTAAAAGTAGATAAAAAATGTCATAGTATGGCATGCCATTAAAAAAGTAATATAGTTTGTCATGAAAAATCATACTATGGTATGCAATTAAATAATATATTGTATTTCATAAAAAAGTCATAGTATAGTGTGCCATTAAAAAAAGCCAAAGTATAGAATTAAAAAAAAAGTCATAGTATACTATGTCGAAAAAAAGTCATTGTATATTGGGTCGAAAAAATCAAGTCATAGTATAGTATGTTGAAAAAAGGTCATAGTATATGTTGAAAAAAATCAAGTCATAGTATAGTATGTCAAAAAAATCTAAAAGTCATAAAGTAGGTCAAAAAAGTCATAGTATAGTTTGTCAAAAAAAGTTATAGTATATTATGTTGTAAAAAAGCCAAAGTATAGTATGTCAAAAAAATAAAAAAAGGTCGTAGAATAGTATGTCAAAAAAGGTTATAGTATAGTATAACGAAAAAAGGTCATAGTGTAGTATGTCGAAAAAAAGATCATAGTATAGTGTGTCGAAAAAAGGTCATAGTATATGTTGAAAAAAATCAAGTTATAATAAAGTAGGTAAAAAAAAGTCATAGAATAGTATGTCAAAAAAGGTCATAGTATAGTGTGTCAAAAAAAGTCATAGTATAGTATGTTGTAAAAAAGCCAAAGTATAGTATGTCAAAAAAATAAAAAAGTCATAGTATAATATGTCGAAAAAATCATAGTATAGAATGTCGAAAAATGAAAACAAAAGTCATAGTTTAGTATGTAGGGAAAAAAGTCATAGTAATGTATGTTCAAAATAAAGTCATAATATAGTATGTCAAAATTCTTTTTTAAAAAAGTCATAGTATAGTTTGTTGAACAAAAAAAAAAAAAATGAAGTTATTTTAAGTAAATTAGCTTAAGATTATAATTATAAAATATTAGCACTCGCTATAAACATTATGATACATACCAAATAAACCACAAATAAATTAAAACATATTTATGTAATGACTTAATCTTAGTTCCACCACTGCAGATGACTTCTTCTCACGCAGGTGCAAACTATACCTGCAAAGTGGTGGTCAGCTGTTATGTAGCTTGGAAGAGGAGAACAAATACATATCAAATAAACCACAGTGGGATATGATTCATTACAAAAACTTTTATTTCCAAGTCCCCAATCCCAACATCAAACTTCCAGCAAAATGTGGCACAACGTGGAAGTAAATACAAAGTTCCCAAAGCGGCCACAGGCTGCACAGAAGCCAGCAAACACGCGGCGGCAGTGAGCTAGAGAAGTGAATTACATCGAAGACAAACGTACATTAAGTTGATTCAAAGACGAGGAGGAGAAGTACTGCATTAGCGTAAACATCCAAAAAAACTGCTGGTGTGAGCATCAAAGTGCTTGTTCGCGTTTGCTGAGTTAGTACACTATCAAAGTTTCAGCTTTTATTTAACAATCTGAGAGGCAAAAGCAGCATGAGAGTTAAGAAAGGTATCCCGCCTCCACTCGAGTCGTCGGGTATTATTTGGTTTTGACTCGTCTACATTTATTTTCACAGTGAGTTTTCTTGAGGTTTACTGCGTTAACTTTCATTCTGGGGTGAGTTGTGTTTTCTAAAAAAGGAATTAGACATTCCTTGGTTGAGGCTGGTAATAGTGCAGCGTTAATGGCAATGGCTTTAAAATGTCCCTTAACAATCCACAAGGCACAGACAGATCTACAGAGCCCTCATCTCTCCACACAAAGGCTCCACAGAGAAGAAACATTTACTGAAGATTATAACTGAGATCTATAGAAAAAGCTTTATACGCAGAGCAGGATTCAGGCAATGATCAAACACATCTCAACACACACTCAACAAACACTTCTGTCTGAAAGAAGTATTATAAAGTATGAGGTATGAGCATTCTCCCAAAGAAATCCACTGACAGATAACCTAAAGCTTAGTACACATTGGTTGCGTCCGAATTCCACACTAACATGCTATTTAGTACACTAAAACAGTATGTGAGATATTTCAGTATGTCCAAAACCTTAGTATGAAACCAATAGTACGCCAATTACATGCTATTTCCGGTGAAAATATTACAGTATGCAACGCTGGACACTACGGCGGCATGAACAACAGTGACGACAACGTTCATAGCGGACGTTGACGGACAGCTCTGTAACATCAATAACGCTTCAATTTAACTGTAAGTACAGTATAGCATTTCACTTTGTTAGGCGTAATATATATTTTAAATTAATTCAGAATTTGATTCTCATAAACGGTTGTTTTGATCACATGAGGTTGGCACGGGTTACCATGGTTACACGTCTCCAACCGGCAAGGAGGCTCTCGGGAAGTGACGACGTAAACTACTGCTCCGAAAAGATACAAACTAAGCATGTTGAACGATAGTACACATATTGGGTATGTAGTGCATAGTATGAGATTTCGGACGAAGCCAAAAGACTGAAGGTTCCATTTTGACAACATATATTCATACATGGAATATGTTTAAGATTCTCTATGAACACGTCATAGTCATTAACTGTAACTGTCAACAGTCCGACTTCCACGAAGCAATATTAGATGTTGGAGTTGATTCTTGGAAAGACGTCAACATGCATGGCAGTTTGTCATTTCTGGTGAGGCCTGTTAGAACCTCAATGTATCCACAGGGTTTGGATTCCAATATTCTATTAGTCTATTGTTGAAAATGATTAACAGTTTTAGGTTTTTAATCAAGTTTAAGCTTACGAAGGTTAAATGTCAAGCTCACTAAAGCTGGTCGTACACTGTACGTTATTAAAAGTGTTGTTGTGTACTTCCTACTCCTACTGTACGAGTAGATCGTTTGCGAGGTAAAGCCAAAGCTTACGATTTCTGTGCTAACACTGTGCGGTCCGATCGTCAGTCGTGACCTGAGCAATAACACTGCACGGTCCGATCGTCAGCCGTGACCTTAGTGCTCACACTGTACGGTCCGATCGTCAGCCGCGACCTGAGCGATCACACTGCACGATCCGATCGTCAGCCACGACCTGAGCGATCACACTGTGCGGTCCGATCGTCAGCCGCGACCTGAGCAATAACACTGTACGGTCCGATTGTCAGCCGTGACCTTAGTGCTCACACTGTACGGTCCGATCGTCAGCCGCGACCTGAGCGATCACACTGATCGTCAGCCGCGACTTGAGCGATCACACTGTACGGTCCGATCAACAGCCGCGACCTGAGCGATCACACTGTGCGGTCCGATCGTCAGCCGCGACCTGAGCGATCACACTGTACGGTCCGATCGTCAGCCACGACCTGAGCAATAACACTGTATGGTCCGATCGTCAGCTGTGACCTGAGCGATCACACTGTATGCGTAAAATAGAAATAAACATGGCCCGTCGGATTCAACTGCGCGAGAACGTGCGGACGGAGATAATCGGTCCTCCCTGTACACTGCATGGCAAACGACGGCCGTCAAAGCTGAAATTCGGTCCGATTCTAAAATGAGTCGTGCGGCTCAAAATTCGGGCCAGAAACGGACTAAAGTGGTACAGTGTACGTCCAGCTTTAGGGCAGAATGAAATGTGCCAGGCAGCTAATACAGTGCATTAGAGAAGTGATCAGGACGGTCACTCATTCGGTTACATCATGATTTATAACTTATGATGTACAGTTGGTGGGTAAACCCCAAGGATGCATTTCATGTTCTCATGGATATTATTATGTAAGGTAAAAACAATGAACAAAATGTCACTTAAGATGATTATATTATACCAACATTGTATTTAAAACTCAATCTGACAAAACACAAATCTGACTCGTAGAAGTGTTAAAATCAATAAGCAGTTATTGACTCCATGAGACCAAATGATGGCGTATGACCATTTGAACATGTTGCTTTAAGGCAGAGTAGTACAAGAACGTCAGGAAAATGGCTGTAATATAAAATATTATAAAAAAAAAAGCACCAAACAATAGCGGTGACAGAATTAAAAATTCCATTTCAGTACTTGAAACCAGACTATGTAACCATTGTGAAGAATAAAACAACTCATTCTCTTACAGGAAGTTGAATTCATAAGTAATAAACTCAACTTTGTTCAGTCAATGGTTTTTAGCTTAGGGTGGCTAATGTTTAGAAAAATACTGATGTGTACCTGACGTTATCGATTCAGGAGGTTAACAGTCGACTCTTCTCGTTGCACTATGTCTTACACAGAAAACATTTTGTTGGTTTTACCGCAAAAGTAAAACTCAAAGTTAATACACCAATGCTGCTGCTGTGTCTCTTAGCATCTGACTAGCTTAGCTGTGGTTTAGAATGGGTTTTAAAACACAGCTGTGTGCTCAGTTAAACCTCGCCGCCGCACACGTAGTCTGCGCAACTTTAACGAGTTTCCAACAGACCGTGTGTGTGTGTGTTGGTGGTGAGTGTGAGGTTGTTGGTGGCGTTCTAGCTGTGAACGTAGGTGTAGCAGTGTGTGTACAGTTTATTTGACGGTGAATAAATGCTATGAAACTACAACTCCTCCGCTCCGCTCAAGCGAGCCAGAGACCGGAGCCAACTTCCAGTATCCTGCAACTCCGGCTCCGCCTCTTAAGGTGGGCTGTTAAGGTGGACCAGCTTTTCTCCTTAAAGAGACGAGCCGCTCCTCTGACTCAGCTTTTGAGTTAATTATTAACATTTCTTTTAACCGTTTTAACCGATAGAGTTAATCGGTTAAAATGATTAATGTCGGTTAACGGTTAAACGGTTAATTATGGACATCCCTACAAAATGTATGTAGCACTGACAGCTAGCGTATTAAAATGGGTACTGTGGTCCAAATTCAAAACATTGGAGCCGTGGCCCGTCCGCTCCTCCGGTGTGACTGATGGCAGTTAGCGTGTGTTAGCATCACGGCGTTAGCCTCTGGCCAGCAGCAGCAGTAGTCTGAATCTCTTCACCGGCTGTGTGTCTCAAATACTGGCTGCCTTGATAACCCAGCAGCACACGGACCACAGAGAGATGTGCCGAGGCTTTTCAGGTCGGGTAGAATCTAACATTATGTTATCTCTGTTGATCCAGTTGGTTAGCTTGCTTCCATGGCTGCAGAAAGCTGTGTTTGCGTGTCAATTTGTTTCATATGTGGCAACGGGGTGTTGAAATGGGCGGTGGACGGGATCACACAGATCCAAAAAAAAAAACAGACGTTCCGGACCGGAATGGAGAACTTACTGGCTGTAGCGTTGTTGTCGGAGAAGCCAGTATTTCAATTCAGAATGCCTCCTTAATCTCTGATGACATATCATGGTGATTTTATGATTTATTACAGTAAATCTAATACATAGTGGTTCTTTAAGTGAAACTTCAGTTTAACCAGGTGTGCAGCAGGATTAAGTTAAGCCCCAGGTTCTGAGATCTAGTGGTGGTTGGGTGGTGTCTATAGGATACAGCTGATGGGTTGAACTACACAACAACAGGTTTAAGCCACAGCTAAGCTATTGACAGAGCAACAGCTCCAATGTACCTCATTGGGAGACACATTTGTTGTCCCATTCCACTCACTCGCAGTCCTCCAATGAGGATGTCTCTGAAGCAGCTGACTCGAGAGAATCTTGGAAAATTAAGGAAAATTGGACATTTCCATCATCCTGTAAATGCTACATGTGGTCACAGAGGCTGAAAGCAAAAGTTACATAGTCTTGCTTTAAGTCTTGTAAAGAATTTTATGGATTTACAAATAAAAATGAGTGACAAATACTCCCTGTAATAGAGAAGAGATTACATGTTTTTTCAGCATTTAGGTTGCAGTTGTGGGTGTTTCTGTTAGATAAGATGGAGAAGACCTGAAGGTGTGCAGCGGGTTCAGCAGGTTTAATATTCAGGACTGCTGACTGCTCCACTGGTTGGCCATAGGCCTGCGGAGTAGCTCCTCCACATGGCGGGCCACGTCCATCGTGTCCTCCAGGTCGAAGTCTCCATCTGCATCCAACATGGTGTCACTCCTGACAGGACGACAGCGGAGACAGAGGCCTTTCATGAAGGAGGTTCATTGGAAAATTACACGTTTTGTTTTTTTTATTGGATGTTCTACAACTGACTTCACTAATACCAGCTAGGACATATCGTATGTAGTTGGTAAAAGTACATTCAAAATAACACATGAAACTAATATATGCAAGCTGCCCATGAAACATCACGACATATCATCAGCTTTTAATTTGATATGGTGAGTGTACAGTAGTTGCTTAGTTACACATCCAACATTATCATTCATTAGATCCACCTGATGAATGTAAGTTTTTACATTGGTTGCACTGGTAAACCCAACATTTACTTGTTTTTTACCATCAAAATCTAATCAGTTCATACTTGATACCAAGACGACATTTGTACCCAATTTCAAGAAATTCGCTCAAAGTTTCCCCAAGATATCACGAGAATGGGACAGACATAAGGTCACAGTGACCTTGACCTTTGACCACCAAATTGAATCAGTTCATCCTTGAGTTCAAGCGGATGTTTGTGCCAAATTTGAAGAAATTCCCCCCAAGGCGTTCTATATATATTATACAATACAAAACAAACTCCCAACAAGTAAAAGCCCTGAGAATTTGACTTCAGCAAAAGCAAGTATTATCATCAAAATGTACTTTACAGTGAGTATCAAAAGTACTCTTTATGAAGGAAACATTTCCCCCCTTTCAGTGTCGTGTTCACAGGGTCTTATTTTAATGAATATAAAAGGAGTGTGCTTACATAGAAGGGTAGACACCAAAGCTGTTGGGGTGGCTCACAGAAGGAGAAGCTGTTTGGTCCATGAACGTAGGAGTTCCTCCACTGGGTTCAGGGTTCGGGGTGGTGAATCTACCAGAGACATATGCACACACTTTATTTCAGCAATTAATATGTCCATGATCACATGTCTAGCCCAACTGACTGACCACATCTTATAACAATGACATATTATCCTAAGCAAAAATACTCATTTCTGATTGGCAGGCAGGTGTTGGTCAAAAACCAACCACGTAGTATTGAAACTTCTCCAGTCAAACGCATCTTTTTTGTGCCCAAATTTAGAAAAAAAAAGACTATTTGTATGGTTTTGCTCGCCGCCAATCACTGTAAGTGTTTTTTGATTTAATGCAACATGTGATTGGCCCACTACCCCAGCAGCTACAACCCATACAGCCTAGCAGCCGGCTGCTAGCGTGTTAACAGGTTAGAGCAACCACACGCGCGTCTCACGTGCGTCACATGCACGTGTCTTCTAGAGAATAGAGGTCTCAACTATTTTTGAGGTGTGCCGTGCGCGTCTCACAGCAGCAACAGACAGTGAAAGTGATCTATTGACAGTATATTAACATCATATCAGCTACATTACTACAGTTTCGATATCTATCTGTAGAATATGTCACGGACAGTGAAGGGGACCTATTGACTGTATATTGACTTCATACCAGCAAGATTACTACAGTTTCAATGTCTATCTGTAGAATATGTTACAGAGATGAAAAAAAAGTAAAGACTTGTTTTTAAATCAACACTTCCTGCTTTCATTTCAAAATAAAAGCCCTCAAACGTTTTTTCTGTTTACAGAATTCTTTCATTTGATAACATTTCTTAACCTTTCTCGGTCTAAAATAAATAGAAATTATATTTATAATGAAATGAAATGGCCATTAAAAGGCAAACTATGTAGAAATAAAGGGCTGACAGCAGCAGCTGCAGTAGCAGAAATGCAGCAGACAAGAGACTGAAACGCAGCTGGTGTGAACGCCCGACCCGTGAATCACGCGTGAATCATGCAGCCACCACGTGCTCCTGACGTTCCTGGTGTTTCTGGGCTGTAACAGCGTGGACAGCGCTAACAGAACCAACAGTAGTAACAGTTAACAGAGTTAACCCGGGGGGGGGGGTGATCGTTATGGTTCCGCTGCGAGAGAAAGAAAGAGAGAAGAAAAACAACTTACTCTGGCACGACTTGTTTGATCTGTGGTTTTACATATCCATCCACTGCTTTTGCTGTAAGAGAGACACACTGCCTTAGTTAATACACTGCTTATTCCACCAGCTTAGGTTTTTAAAGCCTGCTATGACACCACAGAGTTATATGTAAATAAGTTCATGTCAAGAAAGCATTCTTCGTTTCAGTTTATCTTATTTGTAGGGCTGTCAAAGCGGAATTATTGCGTTGACTTTAACGCAAATTTGTTTTAACGCCACTAATTTCTTTAACGCATTAACTTAACTTGAGATTTTTAGGTTGTAGCGGGCTCAGTTTTAAAGCTAGAGTGAAGATACTGGTATCATATGAATCCATTGGTAGCAACCATGTCATACTAGCTTGTCGCGAAGGAGGTTAAATAATGCTCCAAAATAGATTTTGGCGAGGAAAAACTGTCATGGCCATTTTCAAATGGCTTCCTTGACCTGAAAAATGGGTTCTGTGGGTACCCACGAGTCTCCCCTTTACAGACATGCCCACTTTATGATAATCACATGACGTTTGGGGCAAGTCATAGTCAAGTCAGCACACTGACACACTGACAGCTGTTGTTACCTGTTGGGCTGCAGTTTTGCCATGTTATGATTTGAGAGTATTTTATTATGCTAAATTTGGGTTTCTGGACAATATCTGTCATTGTTTTGTGTTGTTAATTGATTTCCAATAATAAATATATACATACATTTGCATAAAGCAGCATGTTTGCCCACTCCCATGTTGATAAGAGTATTAAATACTTGACAAATCTCCCTTTAAGGAACGTTTAAACAGATAAAAAATGTGCGATTAAATATTTTTATCGATTGACAGCCCTACTTATTTGCAGATGTGTATTTGGCTCATAGCAGTGATGTGTTGACGTGAATACAGACAAGCGTTGTGCTGATACATACAGAGTGGAGGGGTGTAGTACTTGGCGAAGACCTCGTCTTTTGGCCGGTCGGGGTAGAGAAACATCAGGTGGTTCAGGTCACTGATGCGGTCAGCCAGGGAACGAATGGAGAAGTCCTTGGTTGTATAAGGCAACAGATTCCAGACCAGCCTCTCACCTAGCCAAAGACAGAAACAACCATGAATCACTGTATTTACCGAGGCGTAACATAATACTGTTGCAGAGATTAAGATATAAAATCTTTGCCACACATGTATGAACACATAAGCACACGAGTGGAATTATTATTGACAGGAAAAAAAAATCAAACTTGAAGCGAACCAAATGAATGCTGTATTTCAGCAGAGCAACAATAGTTTGTAAGCCTTTTCACTCACTTATGTTATTTTAATGAATGAATGAATTAGAATGAATCACACTCAGTGTAAGAGGGCCTTAAAAGCACCACAGTCTGGTACCTGGTTTGTTGGGGTTCTCAGCCACCCAGGCGATGGTGATGCCTCCGATCTCGGAGTCGCTGAATCGCAGCAGGAAGGTGCCGTTGGGTTTGGACATCAGCATGTCCTGCGCCTGCTGCTTGTTCACAAAGCCCAGGATGGCCCTAGAAACACACACATACGGACACACTTGCAAACCAAAGCCGGTACACCTTCTACTGTTGTAGCAGGTGGAGACAGGTCAAGTTGTGCTTCTTTATGTTAAGAAGCCACTCTTCAAAGCTGATAAAACCATGAGACTTCCTGTTCAATAAATTAATCAAATACAACTTCACTAATACGCCTCGGAACTGTTTGTTTTAATCAGACACATTAAAGATCTGAGAATAGTTCCAACTATTACTTCATTACAGCATTTATTGTTTATTTGATTTGAATTATTTGATCTAAAAGGGGAACTGCACCAATTTCACCCATCAGAGTTGTGTTTACAGGTCTTTGGGAGTACTACTGCATATATGAAAAAAGTCTTGAGTGTCTCCAGAGGGAGCTGTGTAAAGTCTGAGAAATGCCCTCAAGTGATGTCACTTGAGTCAGCGTTGGCTGGGGGCTGAAGATTACAAAAAGGATCAAAATGGTGAAAAAGATAACAGAGCCACGGTCAGGTTTGATAGAATTGTTCAGAAAAGCATATCATTTAAATACTGGTAGTACATTTATTTCACGCATGTATAAAGGGGCTATTAAAAGGTCCAGTGTGTGGGATCTGGCGGTATCTAGCGGTGAGGGCAGGAGATTGCAACCAACTGAAGCCTCTCCACTGTGACAAGCGTGTTGGTGAGCTATTGTGGACGACGTGAAAATGTCCCTCTCTGGAGCCGGTTGTTGAAAGAGTAGTGTAGGTCATCTGGAGCAGAGCCAGTATGTAGAGTGTGTGTGTACGTGGGAAGTAAGTGGTGAAGCAAGAGAGAGAGAGAGAGAGAGAGAGAGAGTAACGTTATCGACTCCAGTCCAAACAGGAAAAGTTAACAGAGATTGGTTTGACCGTTCTGGACTACTGTAGAAACATGGCGGTGCAACATGACGTACTACGTGAAGAGGACCCGCTCCCTATGTAGATATAAACGACTCATTCTAAACCGCATCGTGATACGGATCGTATCGCCGGATCGTATCGCCGGATTCTTGCCGACACACAGCCCTTATTATTGCCACAACGGGAGACGGCAGCGAATCACCGCTTCCGTTCTTACCTTTCACAATAAAATCCGTAAACATATATACGCTGCATCGCTGCTTACCAGGGGGGAACTTAAACTCACTCAGAGCATTTAGCTAAGAGGCAACTCAACATTGCAATTTATTAGGGACGTGCCAAAATCACTGGATTGGATATCTGAGGGGAAAGAAAAACGTATAATCCGATACGATCCATGAGCATAAACTATCTGTCTATCTTGAGGTCTTGGCTGTCAACATAAAACAGTTTCTTGCAAAAAAAAAGTCATTACCCATCATTCCAGTGAGGCTTGAGATGTTTCTTCATGAGCTCCACAACCCCATCAAACCACTGCCAGAAGGTGAAGTTGCGTCCAGGTAAGCTTTCCTGTACAAATTAAACATACTTCATCATCAGTAGGTTTACAGGCAGACAAGAAGCCAGGTTACTCTGGTTGATAACTTGGGCTTTTTCTGTGTTTATGTGTGTGTGTGTGTGTGAATGATGTGAGCTGTTGAGCTGTGGAAAGGAGCTGGCCTCACCCGGTTGAACTGGGCCCACGATATGGTCATGTTGCAGGAGTCCTCGGGGCTGTTGCTGCTGCTTGTAAAAGCTTTCTGTGCCAGGAAGACCATGTTATCCTCCGACAGGCCACGCCCGCTGTGCATCTCTGCCTTGTACTTCATATCGAGGGCGTCGCACAGCTGGGGCCACAGGACCTTGTCTGGCACGATGAACGGCACCCTGCCCTGAGGAGACGGGGAAAGGTGGGAAAACATGGAGGGGGAAAAAGCAGGGCAGTGGATGAGTTCAGATCTGGACTCTGAGTTTATTTGTTCAGTCGTCTCTCACCATATTCACCATTGTTGACGTCACGTTACTCTGACTACGACAATAAAAGCGGTAACTTCCTTTTACCTCTGCATAGACTCAAATGAAGTAAATATATTGATTCTAATACGCGATACATAGGTGAATCGATTCTCCCCCCCGCCCCCCTAGAGGAGACAGACACTTCTAGGTGGAAACCCGGCTTTTGATACACACACAATACTTGTTAGTAGATGCATTCATTGTTAGTTTGGGTCTGTATGTGGGATCTGTTGAAAATATAGAATATAACAAGACTTGACACTGTGTATGAGGTTATGGGGAACTATTACTTGGTACAATCTCCACCTGACATGGTGACGTATAAAAAAACAGAACCATCCATGAGCAGCCAACTCACCGGCTCAGCAAAGGCGTTGTCCCACAGGACCGTGGCTGTGGCGTTGTTGTCCTGGCTGCCGTGGACGATCACAACCACAGGCAGCGATAAGGTCTGCAGGTTACAGACACAACAAGAGGGACGGTAACAGATCAAAAAAAGATTCATTCAAACTAATCAATTATTACTACATGTTTAACATGTAATATCAGGCTTGGGGAAGTCTTAGACCAGGGCTCAGCAACCTTTACTATCAAAAGAGACATTTTAGGCAAAAAAAGAAAAAAAAAGAAAATCTGTCTGGAGACGTTACAGCTATGTATTATACAGCTTACACACAGTTTATAGTCTAAGTATATAGTATACAACTCTAATGCAGTGATGGCCAAAGTGCAAATGTTCTACGGAATATTAGGGCCACATTGAGGGAAATAAAATCTGAGATTTCCAGAATAAAGTCATAATATTACAAGAAAAAAAGTCTAAATATTACAAGAATAAAGTCATAACTTTACGAGAAAAAAAGAAAGTAACTCGTAAAACTACTACTTTATAATATTCTGACTTATCTCATAATATTACGATTTTTTTCTCGTAAACTTATGACTTTATTATCATAATATTACGATTTTTTTATCGTAAACCTATGACTTTATTCGCGTAATATTATGACTTCATTCTTGAAATCTCAGATTTATTTTTTTTCCTCAATGTGGCCCTAATACTCATAGACCTACAACAATGATAAATGAAAATGAAAATGTAAACAAAAAACAGTTATTAATTTCCATTTTAAAAAATCCACAGGGAGCCACTGGAGAGGGGCTGAAGAGCCGCATGTGGCTCCGGAGCCACAGGTTGCTGACCCCTGTCCTAGACAAAGCCACCAAAACTGGTATTTAAACCTTACAAACGAAACCAAGACAGTGGAGAAGAACTCAGTAGCAGATTGCCGAAAAGTCGAGCTGACCATTCGATAACCGAGCAAGACACCCGGTGCTGCTCAGCTGCTATTCACATGTATGAAAAGGTCAAATTTCCTATCTGATTACTTTGACATGGAAGACCAGCTCGTTGCCCCCGACGCTGAACTGCGATTCAAACAGAACTGTGAACTTTTCCTCCGTCACCGACTCAGCACCGCGACGGTCCGAACGCTTGATCCGCTTCAGTGACTGTATGAAGACACGAGAGGAGATTAGAGACACATTCCTTCATTACAATAAACACAGCCAGTAGTAGTAGTGCATTCTGAAACAACTCTATTCTCAATCTCTGGGGAGTAGCTGTGATTCAGGCAGACGCCACCGAAGATGCTCCAATTTGCTTGTTTGGCGAGCTGAGTGGAATATCAGGCTTTAGATACACACACACACAATACTTGTTAGAGGGATCAGGTCATTGTTGGTAATAAAAACACACAAGAACACCAGCTTCTCCTTCATTCTCTTATTTTGTGTTTTTGATTTTGTACTGCATTCATATTGGAAAAAATTATAATTTGCATGCATGATGCATACACAGATGCATACATGCGTGAATCATAAAATGATAAAAATATCATAAAAATGAAATTAGATTAATTAGATTAGATTAAAAATATATATATATATCTAAGGAAAATAAAATGGGACCCAGAATTGAAAAACTTCTTGAGTCTGCTTACAATTCTACATTTACTATATAAAATAATGTTATGATGGTTGTGGCTTTTTAAAAAAAAATAGCAGTAATGTATCACTGTTACACTTCACCAGCAGAACTTACCATGTTTCTGAAGTGTGCACTGAGGGTGCCAGTGGCCTGGTGATACTCCATTACACAGTTGTTGTTGAGGATTTCTCCACTGCTTTCACTACCAAGGCAAAAGAAAAGCAGTTAGAAAGGATTAACACATTCTTAGTGACTGTAGCTGGAAACATGTTAATCTCACCATGAAACTATTTCTATTTGTTTGGTAACTGCCAATTCATTGTCTTTTAATATCTAACAAGTACCTGCTGAAATCAGCCGTTATTTTACAAGTCTGCGTGCCGGCATGTGTCCCTCACCTGTGTGTGCTCTCGTTCTTCAGCAGAGCTTTGGCCTGCTGCTCGCTAACAATGACGGCCTTGACCTGAGGTGGATTCATGTGGACGTTGAGCTTCCCGCCCACCAGAAGGCGCACTGTGGCTGCAAACTTGGTCTGGGTCTTTAACACTTGGGGCGGCTGCTTTTCAATGATGAAGGTGCTGAAGAGAAGAGGGGAACAATGACATGATGGGTTGGTCAAAATGAACTGAGTCATCAAAAGGCAATGATGTTGATGCAGTGACGTTTAGGATCAGTGTTTCCCCTAGGTCAGGGGTCTGCGACCTGCGGCTCCGGAGCCACATGCGGCTCTTTAGCCCCTCTCCAGTGGCTCCCTGTGGATTTTTAAAAATGGAAATGAATAACTGTTTTTTGTTTACATTTTCATTTTTATTTATCATTGTTGTAGGTCTATGGTACGACGGTACGACGGAGTATTAGGGACACATTGAGGAAAAAAAATAAATCTGAGAGTTATGACTTTATTCTCGTAACTTTATGACTTTATTCTCGTAATATTACAACTTTTTTTTCTCGTAAAGTTATGACTTTTTTCTCGTGGAGCTATGACTTTATTCTGGAAATCTCCGATTTTTTTTTCCCTCAATGTGGCCCTAATACTCTGTAGTACATTTGCACTTTTGCCCTCCCTGCATTAGACTTATATATTTTTTAATTAGACTATAAGCTGTGTTACCTTCATCACAATGCTTAAATGTTTTGCGGCTCCAGACAGATTTTTTTTTTCTGTGCCTAAAATGGCTCTTTAGATAGTAAAGGTTGCTGACCCCTGCCCTAGGTTGACTGCTTTGGGATGGGGCCACCGCTGAGGGGTGTTAGCGGCATTACTTATTGAAGTATAGCCGCTAACAAAGCTCCGCTAATTCGGTGATGAACTAATTTAATTTCCTATAAATTCTTCACAATAAAAGTCCCCTGTTCTTTTGTTATTTAAAAGCTTTTATCATGAGACAGCAAAATCTGGAAATGTTGGGTTTGCATCAGCAGCAGCTTAATACGACTCTTAAACAGCTGAAAGCGAACGTGAAACCGTAAAATAAAGCAGATATCTGAAAGTACAAACGGGGACGCAGGAGAGAAACTAAACTTCAAACCACAGCCAGAGCTGAACGCACAGAGACTTTTTAAAGGATCTTTCTCTCTGGTCTCCTGCACAAACACGAGTTAAGTCTCGCTCGCAACTAGGGATGTCACGAGAACCGATACTTCGGTACCAAGTCGATGCCAAAATTTAAAAAAAGTGACGGTACTCTTTTTCTACAGTACCGAAGGTACCGTACGATGCCTGTAAAGGTCGTTGGTAGTGATGTGACAGTGAGGAAAATTTTCCCACCGGTTAATAAACTTGTGACAACACCGGTGTTACTGATTACACCGGACATTTTACAAGAAAAGATGACGGTCAACATGTGCAGAGTGTTTTTTGTAATGTTCAAATGTTTTTAATAAAAGAGTACGTGTTGAATTACATGGGATTTATTGTTGTTTTGTTTTGTTTTTACCGTGGTATCGAATTTGGTATCGAGAATCGTGGAAATTCACTGGTATTGGTATAGACTGCTAGATTTCTGGTACCGTGACATCCCTACTCGCAACACACACTTGTTGCAGTCTGCGAGACGTCACCACAACCCGCTTAAGCCAGGTTTATGCTCACCGTAGTGGTCCCGGCGCACAGTGGCGGCCTGCATTTTGGTTCACTTGGAAACGGTCCGAGACCACCTCTTGTAAGCGGTCTCGGACTGTTTGTTTTGGGCTGCACCAGAGTTTAATTACTGCATTCACAACCGCCCAAATGAACCTCACCACGGTTCAATTAAAACGGACTAAATGTTGACAAAGCACATGTAGACTAGATGGGAAAGACCCGTTACCTCTACAGTGTCCTTGCAAGAGTAAAAAAACTGCCCCACTGCTCAATGGGAAGGACAGAATCAGCATTTCTCCTCTTTAATCTGAGGCTCAACATTTGGTCAGTTTCCTTTCCAGCACCCTTTTGCAAAAACATTCTCATGGAGGTTGAGCAATGTGGTACCACCGGTATGACAGCCAGTAGAACATCGGCAACAACAAAACCGCATAGTGACACTGTTACACCTCTGGTATGCAGAGACGAGGGAATGCAGATGGAAAGCAGCTAGAAGCTAAATTTATATATCGAATAAAAACAAAACGTCTCCTTGCTTGAGATAATGGTTATGGAACATGGTTCCTGACAAATGCATTTAATAACAAGAAAAATGAAGGCAGGCCTTTTGTGGTGTGCTGCCAGCTGATGGTGAAAGGTTGAGGTTGAATAGGACTTATTTGTGGACCAGGGAATAAAGTGAGCATGTTTTGGGCGAGCAAGACAGAGACAGAATGAGCATTAAAGAGAGAAGTGAAACAGAAACTTTATTCAGTAATTTTGAAATGTAATTGTGTGGTTGAGCAGCAGTGTAAATATGGAACTACACTGCAGACTGAGTGTCTGATAAGGTGACAACCAGAGATTAGGGAGGTTGAACTCTTCAGCTCTACCCCCCCGTGTGGGGTAAAAAAAGGTCAAATAAATGGACAAGTGAAACAACATCTGAGCATGTTGGGTGCTTGAGAAGTAAGTGATGGATCACACGATCTAATAGGAGTAATAGGAGTGGCACACTTTGATATCCTTCGCTGCAAAACCACTCCAGTGTGCACCGGAGGTCACAATCTGACAAAAGCCAGCCAAACGACATCATCTGCAAAAAGTAAAGATGCTATCCAGAGGGTCACCATATCAGACACTCAACTCAGTTTGGCTATGACCAGTGTCCATAAATATCAGAATCGGTGAACAGGCACAAGCCAGGAGGAGCCCTCCACCTACTGAGAACACAGTTATCACTCCAGGTATACGAGGGATGACCCACGACCTCCACGCAACACTGGACACGGGGGACGTCTAGTTCTCACCTGGTAACCAGGGCGGAGATGATATCGGTGATGTCGGCGTTGAGTTTGCTCAGCAGCTCTTCCATGGGGCCCGGCAGAGGAAGCTGCTGGGTTAGATGTTCACAGCGTCTGATCTGCTGCCGGTTCTGCCAGATCAGGTCGGCCAGCTTCTCACACCTGGTGGAAAGGAAGGAGGAGGTGGGGAAGTAAAAGGGGAAGAGGAGAGAATGAGGCTGGGTTCCTCTATGTGAGTGCATGTACATCCTGTTTTGATTTATGTGATATATAAAGTTTTATCAACTTCAAATTCAAACTTCCCTTTACATCACAAAAGAACTCATGTATTTGCTTGAGGTAGGCAAAACCATTTCATTAAACCTATAATAATGATTCAAATAATTGGAATAATCCAGTTATATACCAAGACTGGAGGACATCCAGTCCCCCCTCATGAGGACCCCCGTTGCCAGCCAGCTGCTGCCTCCTCTTCCACTGGATGAGCTCCTCATCCAGGATCAGAGTCTGCTGCTTCCTCAGCAGGGCCAGGGTCTTCTGGTGTTGTTCTGACAGGTCCTGCAAACACACCACCAGCCGCATGCTGAGAAACATTTGCATGTGTGACTCTTAGGGGCAATTTCACAAAAACAATGGTGTCTTCATACAAGCCTGTATTTCTGTAGTGTGGTGGCCTCTCTGGTGAGCCAGGCCTCCACAGTGGCCCTCTTGCTCTGTAGGGTGGTCTCCCGCTGGGTGCGCTCAGCTTGAGGCACTGAAGACAGGCTGCTCAACTGGGCTAACAAAGCAGGAAGCAAGAGACAGGCAGGACATTACAAACACCAGCTACCACAAAAACACTGTCCACCTCTGGGTAAAGAAGGTAACTTTGGTAACTTCTTTACCCAGCTGCTGGCTGCAGGTCATTTTCTACAAAAGATAGGGAGTCACACCGGTTGGTGATGTTTAAAATCCATCCTCCTTGCGTGCAGGGCAGAGAAACAAAACACAGAACTGGAGCTAAAATCTGCTGAAGCAAAATTTTTCATCACATCTCCAGTTGGCTTGCTTTGGTTCGGACAGGAGTGGAAAATGTGATTTTATTGCATTTTGTATTTGGTGAATTTACCTTTGCATACATATGAACCAATGAATTGCCAGTAGGTTCTTTGCTGCTTAGCCGGAATTCAGAGCACATCTATTGCCTCCACACGGCTCTCAACATGGAGACGGCTGAGCCGACAGCTAGCAGCTAACGGTGCCAACAGCACAAACGGTGCAAACACAGCAACAGTGTTAGCAGAGCTAACAGTGTTCACCGAATGCTTCCATAAAACATCTTGTTACCGTTTTACTGGAAAATGAGAAAGTTTGCTCCGGCTCGATTGTTTTCAACTTGGCGGCCGGCCGGGTCACAAACTTTCTCATTTTGCAGCTAAACAGTTCACAAGCAGTGGTTGACAGCTGCCCAGAGACTGCTCGGCTCTGATTGGTTGTTTTTGTTCGGTTACAGTAGAATCTTGCAAATGCCGTCAGGAGCTCTAATAGGAGGCAGAGGAACCTGTTTGTTTTTTTTCATATTACCTGTCTCATGCACTAAAATATAGTTACGGTTTTATAAAATAACTTAGCACATTTGCTCAAAGTTACCGACTGCTGTGTATCTTTAGTATTATGATGGGCAGAAACTAATTTTTGGATCGGGACTGCTTGTTTAAATCACCAGGAGCAGTGGAAAAAAAATCCAAAACATAAAGATTATGAGTGCAACTCTGTGTGTGTATTTGTCTGCAACAATCAGATCTGTACGTGACTTTCTACATCTTAGCACGTCCCTCGTCCTCACCCTGGATGCGCAGGTTCTCCTGGTACTGGATGATGAAGTACTCCTGGCTGTGCTGCAGCTTTCTCATTTCATTCTCAGTCTCCTGTGTGGCCAGGCGGAGCTCCTCAAAGGCCTGGTTGATCTGCTGGTGGCGCTGTGACAGGCTGTCCATTGCCTGCCCTCCACTCCCGCAGCTGGCCTACACACACGCACACACACACACACACACACACACACACACACACACACACACACACACACACACACACAGAGCATTTAAAAAGGTCCACATTTTAATTTCTTTTTGTCAGTTTTTATCCCTTCAGTTTGATTCTACTAATATCATGACTCTTTATGTAATTTAATGTTTGTGGTAATGACCAACAGCATTTTTCAATCCTCTTCCAGACATGCAACATCTCAACTCAGCCACAAGCTGGGGAATGTACACTCACAGGATCCCACTTACATTTGTTGCTTCTTGAACCAGTCTCTGCTCCGAGTGCAGGATGTGTTTAATGCAGCGCACCAGCTCCAAAGGACAGCGGTCATAAGTGCTCTGCAGACACATCACACCAATGATTAATAAGATCGATTAGTCCAATACTATACCAACTATTTGGGCCAATTTTAGAGTCAGAGCTCTTTCTGTCCAGCTAACTTTCATGGCTCTACTCTTTTTAAAGCGAGACAGAGTGAAAATAACTTTCATAGTGGTAACTCCTTAGTACCCATATATGACCTAAAGCAGAGGTTCCCAAACCCCGAGCCGTGGACCAGTATAGAAGAGCCGATATTTGACAGTAAAAGCTGGTTAATAATCATTTAACTTTATATTACTATTTATTATTTATTTATATTACTATTACAGGCTATTAAATACCTTGAAATTGGCCCAGTCTGTCATCAGACTAAGTCACCAGTAGGTGAGGGAACCAGTCAGCCATCGTCAGCACCTTTCATCATTTAGCAGTACATGGCATGCCTCTATGTGAGGACACTAACCGTTCGTCTCACACTAATTTCTCTCTCTCTGCTTCATGTTAAATGCAACAAAGTTTCATAATGTTCTAGTGACTGCCTGGTAAAAACAAGTTTTCAGGGCAGGCTCGTTTTCCCTCATCTTACAGTAGCTGACTGGTACCTTGAGTTGGCTGGCGTAGTGGCCCAGCTTGATCTTGAGCAGAAAGCCGTCCTCTCCTCCCTGTAGCTGGGCTTTCCTCTGCAGCTCGGCCACCAGGTTGTCCAGCAGACGTTTGGCTTTGGCTTCTTCCGATGGGTTGTCCAACTCCACTGAATCCCTGTGAGATCACATTTTTACATTTTGAACCAATCCAAAGCCAATATCAAGCTCAATGTTGCTTCACTAAGACTAGCTGTTGATGGCCACTTTGGCTCACAGGACTAAATCATTTACATAAATCTCTCATCAACTTTGACTATCAAACATGAAATGAAACAATGTTATGATAATAAACTTTACTTATGTATGTAGCACTCATAATCATGTAAAGTAAGATAAGTTCAGCAAGTACAGAAGTGAGGTATAAGGGGTTAACAGCTCCAAGAAATATCAATGACATTTTTTAAAATCATTTCTAGAAGCCAGTCTAGGGAGGTGAAATGTGATGGAGCCTCAATTATAAAACTGTACCTTGGATCCATTCTGAAAGTTTATGTGCGCACAAAAGACAAAAAAGGCATACGCAAAAAAACATAATCAGATTTATAAAACATGCACGTCTGCACACGAATTTCCATTATAAATCACAATCAACTCGAAATGTGCGCACTACACTCCCACAATTAACCACAAATGTTCAATGCAAGAAAACACATTAATATTGATATCCATTTACATTTCCTTGTGGAAAAGGATAGTGTTGTAACAAACGAAAAAGTATGAGAGGCTGAATGGCTACAGCAGCTGTTGGTTCAACAAACTGGACAATTCCCAAAGTGAAACATAGTGCTCAGACATGTACGGTGGATGTCTTAAACGCTTTGCTGCACAGCGAGTTTGGACTGGTGGAGGCACGGGCACAGTGAAGCTCACCGCCTGGTATTTATTAAGCATCTATATATACGTGTCAGGGCTCAAAATACCACGTGCATATGCACGGTATTGTACATAAAATTTTAGTTGCGCACGTAATTCTTAGCTCTACATGCACCAGTGGACGTAACTTAGGCCGCATTCAAATCATTATTATTTTTTTTCTAATTTTGTTCGGTTTAATGCATTAGTTTCTCTTGTGAGTCCAAGTCATGTAAGTACTGCTGATGTGCTATCAGGGTCTGAAATTAGCACCCGCCACCCGCCAAATGCAAGAATTGTTGGCATTGGCGGGTGAAATCATCAGGACATCTGCCACTTTGGCAGGCAGGGAAAACGCTAGAGATGCAATAGAGAACCGGTTCCTAGTTGTCTGATTCCTCGGCATCTCATGCCTCCGTGACTATCGATTCCTCTTATTGATGCTCCGATTATGCGATGCAGTTACGCAGCACAATGACGCATACGCACGCTGTATCATGTTTCAGTTTGTTTTGGACCGGAGACACGGTGGAGAGGATAAAAAGCATTTGAAATTATGGCACTACTAAACCTAAGGGGGTGCACCCTATTTTTCCCTGGTAATGTGACACTGTGAACAACAAACCTGTGTTCTAATCAGCAGCAGGAGAGTTAGTAACGTTAGCTGTTAGCAGCCGTTAGCAGCACAGTCCTGACTGGATAAATACCGGAGCTACTAACGTTAACGGAGGTGCCATTCAGTTATTATTATGAAACGTTCACTGTCGGCTCAGGAAAAAGGACTATTGGGTGAAGGTAAATTACAACGTTATCATGATGTGTTCAAATGTATTCTCGTAAAATTAAGTTTTTGGCGAGAGACTTGAACAAACAAATCCAGTTGTTTGAAGGAGATGTTTTCACATCAATAGAAAATAGATATTAGAGAGAGAATTACGACCTGTTTAACTTCATAACAACTTACCAAGATTTTTTTTAATCAAAGCAAATATTTATATAATCAGAATCATTTGAATTGTGTAACACTATGGATGACAGTAACAAAGTACAGTACAGTACTGTGTACAGTACCCTCCCTCCCCTGAAAAACAGGGCTCCCCCGGATGCTACGGTGTAACTTAAACACTGTAATTTACCGTGTATATAATGTTTTTTATGTAAAATATATCGAACATTGAATTACAAAAGTGGCAGATCAAATTTCTGAGTGGCAGAAAAAAAAAGACTTGCCCGCCACAGTGGCAGGAAGTGAAAAAAGTTAATTTCAGACCCTGTGTGTTATAATGCCCGCAGTTTAATGCACTGTATCTTGAGCACTGATTTAGAACGGTGATTAAACTGCTGTTCACCCAGCACCTGCATTTAAATGTTTACTTAAAGTGAAGAGTGAAAGAGAAGCATTATCAACACCATGTACTTAAATGTACTTGACTTGTAATGTCTGTTCAAGGTGGAGCTTTCAATTCTAATATGATGTTGGATAGTTTAATGAATAATAATGCATCATATTTTAATTGTTATATTTTGTGAGTCAAATCTAAATCTGCAACGTTAACAGTAACATTACTCTGTCAGATAAATGTACTACTTCATGTTTTCCTCTGAAGTAGAAGTACACAGTAAGTAGTATACAGTTGAGTTGCATATTTTTTAAGTGCTTTTGGGGCCTTTGTACGTTATTATGGGGTACAGTGAGTTAGAATAGTAACATGATTCAATATTTTTCATATCTATCTAAACATCATAATAAATCTATAGCTGTTTGGGGCCCTTTTAGTTGGGGCCCTAGACAGGTGAAGACGGTAAAGCCTGCCCCTATGAACCAGAGTGTATTTCACCGGTGTTTCCGACCGCGAGTAGCTGCAACTTGAGTGTGTGATGCAACTATGTCATGGCACGTGTATTTCTCAGGAACCCAAGGAAGCGCAGTGTCGAGCATGAACTTGTTTGTATGAGCAATTCTCGAGAAAGCTGGAAGCAGCAACACCACAGGCCGAGCATTCAGACCGTTCTGAACAGGCATGTTTTTTTGAACGGGCACTGCACTAGTCAGAATAAAAATAAAGCATCTATTGCGTACCAGAGCTGGCATTCAATCCACTGGGCCAGGTAGTGTCGCACCTCGATGGGGAAGTGCTGGCCGTACAGTGCCTGCATCTGGTGCAATGCCTCACCCTGCAGCTGTTGGGCCTGGATCCACATTGCCATGGTGCTCCTGTTGGAAGCAGGAGGATGGCAGGAGAAGAAGCCGGGGAAAGGATGAGGGAGACGGGAAGGAACAGCAAGCAAGAGTAGTAATAAGGAAGATGACCAGAGGGAGATTTAGCACAGAAGCGTAAAGGAGAGTAAAGAGAAGAGGATGGGGAAGGGGAAGGAGATGGAGCGTAGGAAAGAGTTATCACAATGTTTTAAAGATATCATATGGTATCATATGAAACTAGAAAACCTAAGGAATCCATTGGTACCAACCATGTCATACTACCTTGTCAGGAAAGAGGCTAAATAACGCTCCGACGTTGGGCCAAATTTTAGACAGGAAAAACTGTCATGGCCAATTTCAAAGGGGTCCCTTGACCTCTGACCTCTGACCTCAAGATATGTGAATGAAAATGGGTTCTATGGGTACCCACGAGTCTCCCCTTTACAGACATGCCCACTTAATGATAATCACATGCAGTTTTTTGCATGCAGTATAAATGTGTTATTTTCTCCTATTCTAAAATGGTGTGTTTGAATATTTCTGCAAACTGGGGTCCCTAAACAGTCTTGAATTACATAAATTGGGTATCACTGTAAAGCTGAGACTCTTGTGGATCCATTGAGCCCAACTGTATTCATGTGTGACGATGTTGTGATGTTAGTGAGACCATTTTTTTTAAACTTAACCTCACTGTTTAAAATGACCTGTGGTGACCTCTAGGATAATCACAGCCTCATGAAACTTTACAGCCACAAACTAGAGACCTAGAGCATTCAGAGGATGGATGGATCAGACTAGAGACCTAGAGCATTCAGAGGATGGATGGATCAGACTAGAGACCTAGAGCATTCAGAGGATGGATGGATCAAACTAGAGACCTAGAGCATTCAGAGGATGGATGGATCAAACTAGAGACCTAGAGCATTCAGAGGATGGATGGATCAGACTAGAGACCTAGAGCATTCAGAGGATGGATGGATCAAACTAGAGACCTAGAGCATTCAGAGGATGGATGGCTTTCCTAGCTAGACTGACAATAAGGGGGTTTCTGAGCAGTTTACACAACACAAGTGCTCGCCATGCAATCGCCGAAAAATGCAATTCTTGCAGAAATCTCCAAATTTCAAAAGTTTTTGATCTCAAATCACAGCATCAAATCTGAGTAACAAATGGTATCAACCAAAAAATTGCTGCAACAACTCTTGTTGTTAATGTTCTAAACCCTTATACACTTTTTAAATTGTTTTTAAATAATGAATTAATTACTTCAGGTTTATTTCTGATTTATGACTAAAAAAAAAAACTTGACATACAGTGCTGAGCTGCATCTCAAATTAATCTTCAGATTCCAGCTTTCAGATGATGTACACCACTTCTATGTGACATCTACTGTTGACCTGCTATCTCCCCCCAAAAGACCCCCTGGACTCCCTAAAGAAGACTAAAGCAGTTCTATTGTGGGTCTCAGAAGGTTAAAAACTGCACCTGAATCACCATGGCAAAGACAGTGTACACTTCCTACAATTCAGCTTCAGATCATTTGTTAGAAACCTCCTCTTCCATTTGATACAATAACAAAACCAAACTTACCCAGACTCAGACATTTTCTGTCCATGAACTCATGAGTGCAGCAATTAAATGTGCAAAAGGAGCACCACCTTGGTCCACCTTAGCGCAAGCAATGTTGTGGCAACTGTCAGACCTAAAAGTAGAAGTATTTTCTATAGACTGTATAAGACTAATTAAGGAATTGCTTGGTGATGTGTGAAATGATATGCTACATTTGGCCAACAAATGATTCAAAAACGTGTTTTTTGAAAAAGCACCTCATTTACCCGAGAACAGTCCTATTAAAAGGAGAACAGTAACGCTAGTAGTGCATTTAAAAGTTTAACTATTTAACTAAGAATAGCTACATTGACATTAAGGGGGTTTCTGAGCAGTTTACACAACAGAAGTGCTCGCCATCCAATCGCCGAAAAATGCAATTCTTGCAGAAATCTCCAAATTTAAAAAGTTTTTGATCCCAAATCACAGCATGGCTTTTTCTATGGTGTTCCTCAAGGTCTTGGTGTCTTAATGTAGTATTTTGGAGGGATTATTGATCATTTTGATCAATTCTTGATGGATAAAAAATGGTTAAATTTCGCATAAAATCTGTGTAACGAATGGTATCAACCAAAAAATTGCTGCAACAACTTATGAGACCTAAATGAGCATGGGTATGGCCATCATATACTTCAATCATTATGTTCTAACCCCTTATACACTTTTCCAATTTCTTTTAAATAATGAATGAATTACTTCATGTTTATTACTGATTTATGACTAGAAAAACTTGACACACAGTGCTGAGCTGCATCTCAAATTAATCTTCAGGTTCCCAGCTTTCAGATGATGTACACCACTTCTATGTGACATCTACTGTTGACCTGCTATCTCCCCCTAAACACCCCCTGTACCCCCATAGAAAAGACAATAACAAAACCAAACTTACCCAGACTCAGACATTATCTGTCCATGAACTCAAGTGCAGTAATTAAAATGTGCAGCGGAGCACCACCTTGGTCCACCTTAGCACTAGCAATGTTTTGGCAACTGTCAGACCTAAAAGTAGAAGTATTTTCTATAGACTGTGGGAAGTGATCTGCTACATTTGGCCAACAAATGATTCAAAAACGTGTTTTTTGACAAAGCACCTCATTTACCCGAGAAAAGTTATATTAAAAGGAGAAGAGTAACGCTTATTTTAACTACCTTCTCAGGCTCCACTCGAGGAGCAGGGAAGCTCTCTCTCAACAAGTTAAAGAGCTAGCTTAGCTTGCTACCACGACTCTACTCTGATCTTGGCTCGTTGGCAACAATTATTACAAGCAGCAAACTTGTTAACAGCGATGTGTGAGCAGTAGTGAACACATGTTCACATGCTGAGTGTGGAGGTGGTGAGTTTACGTTCCGTGTGTTACTTTGGTGGACAGCGTTAGCATGCTAGCTAGGTAAGCTAAGCTACCAGCTAGCATCCAGTAGTGTGGACAGCTCAGTGGTGAAGTATCGTTAACGTTACAGTCCTCCACCTAAACACCACCTTCATGTGTCACCACAAGTTAGCAGCTAGTTCCGTCTTTAACTCACCTGTTGAGAGACTGCAGCTCAGCTCACAGCACCACCATGGACTCTACTGTTAAAGCTCACACAGGTGGGCTGACGTTCATGTCACATCGCCAACTACCGTCTCTGGCAGAGCAGCTGTTGTTGACCAGCGTCAAGTCAACAAGGAAGAGCAGGGACAGCTTCCGCTTTAACATTTCAAAATAAAAGAAATGATTACCGTATATTTTTGTAGTTGTTTACTCTGTATATGATATGAAACATTAATAAAATGTGCATATTAGATGGTGTTTTCGAACCAAAAATTGTAACATTAATTATTTGTACGTTTTTAATTTAGGTAACGTGCAGAAACCCTTCAGTTTCCGGTCGTGTTCATGCTAATTTCAGCTAGCTTAGCTTGCTACAGTCCTGCCAGCTGTCCTATTTCCGCTAACAGCCCAACCTCTGTGGTGGGAGGATCACACTGAGAGAAGGCAACAGGTTAAATGAAGAGTTGTGAAATATACATACATATATATATACATACATACATATATATATATATATATTATTTATATATATATATATATAAATAAATAATATATATATATATAAATATAAATATAAATAAATTCT
>CAKALU010006501.1:3567-14617 GCA_916700995.1 Hozukius guyotensis | reverse complement strand
ATCAATAATCCCTCCAAAATACCACATTAAGACACCAAGACCTTGAGGAACACAAGAGAAAAAGACATGCTGTGATTTGGGATAAAAACTTTTGACATTTTGGAGATTTCTGCAAGAATTTCTGCATTTTTCGGAGATTGGATGGCGATCACTTGTTTTGTGTAAACTGCACAGAAACCCCCTTATTGTCAATCTAGCTAGGAAAGCCATCCATCCTCTGAATGCTCTAGGTCTCTAGTCTGATCCATCCATCCTCTGAATGCTCTAGGTCTCTAGTTTGATCCATCCATCCTCTGAATGCTCTAGGTCTCTAGTCTGATCCATCCATCCTCTGAATGCTCTAGGTCTCTAGTTTGATCCATCCATCCTCTGAATGCTCTAGGTCTCTAGTTTGATCCATCCATCCTCTGAATGCTCTAGGTCTCTAGTTTGTGGCTGTAAAGTTTCATGAGGCTGTGATTATCCTAGAGGTCACCACAGGTCATTTTATAGAGGGAGGTCAATGAAATGGCTCCTATAGGGACTAACAACTAGAATATTATCGTCAGATTAATCGTGACATGTGTGTTACACAGTGATTGATTTGTTTAAATACATTTTTTTATAATGGTGGCAGTGATGGTGACAGTAATAATCCAGGTTATTTATTTATCATATTATTTATAATAATGATTTTGTCCCCTATAGGTTTGACAGGAGGATGTGGACATTGGGTGGTGCAGATATTAAGCTGCTGCTACTTGGCACCTTTTCTTTATCGAATGTTCTCCTTTGTTTTGAGAAAAAGAAACTAAAAACATGAGAAAGTATATTTAATGTGCCCTGACTGCATTGATATGTCACTGGAACAATATGTTTGGCCTCCAGGTGTCAGGTTTGCTCATCATTTCACCAGACTATAGTCGGTCTGGATCAGTCTGTAGTCCAGTATCCAGTATTAGCCTCTCTGCCCTGCAGATAAATAAAAACAGGCCTGTTGTGACAGCGTTGCTCTGAATGCTGTAGATTTCAGCTGCAGGCTCCTGACGCAATTTACAACAACACAACAAAAATCTCCTCCCCATAAAGCTTGGACTCTGCTTCTTTGGATTTAATCACAGGAATAACCCTTGTTCACCTCTCATAATTGAGCAGTCGTCCTGCATTAGCCTCAGCCCTTGTTGCTGAGGCAACTGGGCAAAATGAAATAAAGGGGTCTGACCACCTCGGAGAGCACAGGTCAGTCCATATTTCTACATCAGGGGGGTGAACTGCACCTTGGGAATTCACGTCAAGCTGAGTCCAGTGTGTTTCTCTGCTTTCAGACCCCACACCTCTTCACACATGATGGAGCAGGAGCTGCAGATCTTCAGGGGGAGACTGCATGGGGAAAAGGATGGAGCTTTAGTTGTGTGGGTTTGGAAATAGGCTTATTGTTGAAAAAAGCTGGAGGCAGGGTATTTGAAATCGGCAAATTGCCCACGAGTATGCCTGCCCGGAGTTGGATGAAACACCCTTTTTGCCCTTTATCTTTTTTAGAGACAAATTCAGGTCATAACAGGTCAGTGGTGAGGCACCACGGGGTTTTTTAGAGAACTTTAAAGCTTCAGTAGGCAGTATATTTTTGGCATCATTAAGCAAAAAATCCATAATAACCTTTCAGCATATTGTAATTCAAATGATCTGAGAGACTTCTGCTCCTCCTCATGACTCTGTTTTCAGGCTTTAGAACATCTAGCCCGTGACGGGAGACTTTGACCAATCACAGGTCATTTCAGACAGAGAGCGTTCCTATTGGCTGTGCTCCGGCTGGAGAGCAGTGCTTGGTATTTCCTCAACAGATCTCAACATGCCATGGCTGTTAGGAGCATCGGAGGACACCGGAGGACACAGATTACTTGTCTCATTTTACCGTTTTATAAATCACTTTCTTTAAATATTTGTTCCATTTCTTCCCGCTGTGCAGCTTTAAGGAGGGAATCATACTAAAAGAATTAATTTTCTGTATTTTTGAGAAACATTAACCAGACCGTCGTCTTTCACAATGAATGTTTCTCACACATCCACCATACGTCTATATGCACAAAGAAATGTAACTAGACGTATAAGCATAATCACATTTGGTTTAATTGATGTTAACGTTTTTGATGAACATTTTGGGAAAAGAGATACTCATATTTCTCATTTACAGTTATTGTATCACATGTTTTGTGATATTTCGTGAAATACAGAATTATATCCAAAATTGTACATTTGCACCTGCACATATAACGCTGCGGAGCAGAGGACCAGATCAGAAGGGCCAAAAACATCATCAAGGACATTACTCATCACTATATATATATATATATATATATAATATGAATGAAATACAGTTTCCAGCAGTCAAGTACTCAGGTGAATAAACAATGTAAACTACACAAACAATAACAAATGCGAATACAAATACAAATAGCATCAATATATTTTTTATATTTATATTGTATTATCTCTTTATATATTGTTCTTTTTTATATTAATATTTTATTATCTCTTTATATATTGTATTATCTTTTATATTTTTTATATTTATATTGTATTATCTCTTTATATATTGTACTTTTTTATATAAATATTTTATTATCTCTTTATATATTGTAATATCTTTTATATTTATATTGTATTATCTTTTTTTATATTGTACTATCTTTTATAATTTTTATATTTATATTGTATTATCTCTTTTTATATTGTATTATTTTTGATATTTATATTGTATTATCTCTTTATATATTGTACTATCTTTTCATTATGGGATTGTCACAATCTAATTTCGTTGTATACACAATGATAATAAAGATCTTGAATCTTGAATCTTGAATCCTGACAGGTGTACCTGCGTCAAACTGCAAAATTATAGGCAGTGAAACAGCGGATGTCAAGTCATCTTTGCTTTCAAAATAAGAGCTGACTGTCCACTCAAAGCTTAAACAATGTGTTTTATTTTGAAGCTCATAAGCAGAAGTTGTCATTAATATTGATGCGCACTTGATGCGTAAAGGAGAGCTGGAGACAGTCTCAGTCCGACTCCTCCGTCTCATTCCTGTCTCTGGATCTGGAGGACTGAAGGACGACTACTTGCAGAGTTGGATCCGAGCTGAGGAGACTCTCTGCGGGGAGAGGAGAGCTGTCAGAGACCAGAAGAGTCTGATACACTTTATTACTTTATTTATTAACCATTATCTCACTGCAAAGTCCGAGGAGAGGAGATTTCCTGCATGTGTTTGGCTGTGGGACATTTCTTTCCTCTTGTTAACCTGACGTGTCTGCTGGGAGCTTAAAGCAGACACACCTGAGGAGCTTTACCTGAGGACAAACACAGCTCATACATATATATATTATATTTAAATATATATATATATATATATATAAAGCTGGGTGAAGGACATTAACCATGGAGGTCTGCACTACTTCGAGGAAACTTACTTTGCTGTCGTGCACCTTCCTGTGGGGGCTCTCAGGTCAGTGAAGAGTTTATTCTCACACATTTCCTCATTTATTCAGGTGTGCATGTCTGTTTTTTTGCATGCACCAAATAATAACACTTCACATACAGCAGATGTTTTATAGATACTGTAAATATTGCACCTAAAATTTGTCAATATTTTCATCCTGAGGATTTTCAACATGTGTAGCATACTTTAAAAAAGATCTCCAGACATTCTGCACATATGAAGTGTATTTCTTAGATGGATGGACCTGAAACCATCCTGCCATCATTCACCTAATTAACTATCACCTAACTATAACTGATTAACTAAGGAGTCAAATCAGAGAACAGGTGTGTTTCTGCTGGGTTAATGGTCAGTGAAGAGCTCATTTCCACACATTTCCTCAATTTATTCAGGTGTGCATGTCTGTTTTTTTTTCATGCACCAAATAATAACAACACTTCACATACAACAGATGTTTTATAGATCATGTAAATATTGCACCTAAAATGTGTCAATATTTTCATCCATCTGCCTCCTGAGGATTTTCAACATTTGACTCTGAATATCTGAAGTGTATTTCTTAGATGGAACCATCCTGCCATCATTCACCTAATTAACTGATGAGTAAAATCCGAGCCCAGGTGTGTTTCTGCTGGGTTAATGTGTGCCAGAGAGGATGATGAAGGGCGCTGGATTTAAAAGCTGAAACACCTGTTTGTTTTTTCCACAGGATTTTGAAACAAGTGTGTTACACATGATTATGTCTTCCAGGGAGAAATAATCCCTTTATAGCTGCTGCAACATTGGCTCAGCCGTCACTCTCTCTCTCTCTCTCTAGCAATGTATTAAACTCCTACTTTTACTGTGGAGCTGTACAGTACTGTAAGCAGCCTACTTTATTCCCCCCCCCTTTGCCGTCTCTGTGATTTAGAAATTGGGGCACGGTTCACAGCTGCACGAGTATTTAGCAAATGTTTTTTAAGGAATGAGAAGTTTTAAATGATTAAAGAGGTGAGCAGCGTTATCTAGAGGGGAGCATCATTCTACACTTTACACGAGAAGATTAGTACGGTTTGTCATGATTTCTCATAGTCAGATAGAGGCAGAGCCGTCAAGTCAAATGTAGTCATATGCATATAGCAACAAGGGATCGCTCTAAGTTCATATTCATCTGGTCATGAATTATCAATCATTTTCACTGGAGATGCACCGATAACGATACCAGCATCGGGTGTCGGGTCCGATACTGTGCTCATGTACTCGTACTCTCCAAAAAGCTCCGGTACAACGACACCGATACCACTTTACAGCAGCGTGACGTTAACCTCTCGTCACCATCTTTCGTCTCCTATCGCACGCGCTCACGCTCCACCTCCCTGACGGTGCGGGCGAGACGGGCCGGTGGTGCGCCGCCACGCGGGCACGCGCCGGCACTCACTTTCATTGCGCCATGGGGTTTTGCCTGCACCCTCTGACTCGCGAGTGTGTTAGACTCCTTGATCTGTGTTTCAAGACGGGTCAGGTGGGTTGCCAACATCGCCGCAGACCCCTGGCGCCTTTTACGTGGGCTGAGCCCCGCCCTGGGGGCACGACGCGGTTGGGGTGCACTAAGGACAGTCCGCCCCGGTCGACAGTCGCACCTGGAGCAGGGGGCCCCGTCCCTCCCCGGCGGGGAGAGAGGGCGCAGCGAGCACTTTGTCCACGGCCCCGGGAAGCACCTTCGCCCCGAGCCTTTCCAAGCCGACCTAGAGCCGGTGGCGGCGCACCGCCTCGTATGCGGGACTCCCCAGCCTGCCGTGTGTCGCTCACACCCTCCAGCTGGCTGTTAATGAGGGTCTTTAGGCACAGAGAAGTACTCGTATCGGTACTCGGTATCGGAGAGTACCCAAATGTAAGTACTTGTACTCGGTCTGAAAAAAAGTGGTATCGGTGCATCCCTGCATTTATCATTCCTCTCGTCTCAACTCAACTCTGAGCATCAGCATTTTGTGGCAGTCATGTATGCTTTCATGTTTTAACCTGGATATAGACTTCTCTCACCAAACAGGAGATATCCATTTAAGTTATGGAGCTCCATCAGCTCCAGGTGAGAGCGTATTAGTTCCATCAGACCGGCCGGTGACTTTCATTTTTAGCCTGTGAGACATGAAAGCGAGCAGGAGTTTCACATTTTGTGTGAATTTTGCTCTCAGCTGCCCGAAGCCCGTGTGTGCTTTTCAGCGCTGTTGCCAAAACAATCACATGCGCTGACACAGGCTATCTCAGAGGGGAGGGGGTATTACCTGAGAAATGTTGTCACCCACACACACACAGACACACCCTTATGCTGGTTTCGACACCTTTAAGGCATCTCAAGGAGTGATTGTCTCCTAGTGACTAACCTGGAGTTTTCACAGCAGGCTGTGATTCACTGTCAGTCCCAGTACGTCGGGGACAACACAACCACAGTGGCTGACCTTGACCTTGACCTCTAGATTTGACTCACCATCAATCGCCCCTGCAGCTGTGTCCTGGAAAACACTGAGTGGTCAAGGTACAGAGAGGAAACGTTCATGAATAGCAGCCTGTGGCGACAGGAAAGCCGAGCGCACCTCGAGTCCCCGATGTAGCGCCGGGTGTGTTGGAGCAGGAAGTGAGCGAACAAACATGATTAGACCTCGTTTGGTGTTTCAGTCAAGAATCAGAGCAGCGTTACGTTATCAGACTGTCAACGTACACGTCATTTAAGATCAAGAGCTCCACTGACATTTGACTAGGGATGCACCGATCCAACTTTATCAGTCCCGATAGTACCGATAGCGATACCTGGGCTTTGGGTATCGGCCGATACCGAGTACCGATCCGATGCCGGTGTTTAATCAATGAGCTGTATGCCTCACTGAGTGGAAGTGACTGGGATCATTCTTTTATATGTAAAACAACAAAAGGCTCAACTTAAACATCGCTTTTCTATCTTTGTAAAACAAATTGTGACCAATAAATACTTAAATATACATTTATTTAATTGTTCTTTGGTATTAAAATAATAAACTTGGTAAAAAATCTTCCAAATTTAACAGGAATTACATTTCAAGTGTAAACCTTTTAAAACTTAAACATGAAGTAAAATGACAGTATGTAATGTACGTATATAGTATATAAACATAAAACTGAATTAAAAGGATGGACCCCATTGTCACAAAATCGGTCAAACAAATACAGTACTTTAACCTTTTCCCCCGAACCGCCAGTCAACCGTTAACTTATTTATGTTGACTACTTACATTTGTCACTTAATTTACGTAACAAACATACTTATTTTAACCCGAACCGTGATCTTTTCCTAAACCTAAACAAGTACTTTTGTTTGAATTCACAACATTAAGCAGGCGTTAATGCGACAGTGTGTCCGTATGTGACGAGATGGGAATGAGAGCAGCTTTAAATGACGAGCTTAAAATGCGTAGACATGATGCACAAAATGTCCTTAAAAGAGCTGTGCTATATTTCTACGCCTTCTCATGAGATCAGCAGCCAAGTCACATAGTTAGTAAGATGGTATGTTTGCTGGGACAATAGTAATAATATTTTTAGATGTGACAGTGCAGTGGAAAGCTACTTTTTTATTCTTGGCATTAGCACTGTGTTTTAGTTGGTGGTGCCTGTGTGTGTGTGTGTGTGTGTGCGTGTGTGCGTGCATGAGATGTGAATGCATATACATGAGCACACATGGTAATCTTGGAGCTAGACGTGACGTCCTTATCAAAGGCCAGCAACGTATAAGCCATACGCCCTTATCTCCCGACCAACAGTCGTACAATCACTCTTCTATTCCGGACACACCATCTGGCAAAAGAACATCTTCATTTATTTTCCAGGTGGGTCCCACAATGGACTTAACTTATTTAACAAGGTCAATCCATACGAGCTTCACAGGCTCCGTTGGGATGCTGTGCTGCCGGCCGCTGCTGATTTTCCGTGGCAGCTCTCGGTGGTTCAGAGAAGTGAGTGAGAGGGCTGCAGGCGTTATTTTGAGCTACATATATTATGTTAACACGGGGTCCTGATCCTTCCCCCATTAGAACATAACATGCCTTAAAGCTTGGCATACTGACATACTCTATATATGACAACATTGGTTTGTTTCCTGTTTCACTCCCTATTGTTACCCTGACGACTTCATCCCAGAATACACTCCATGTCCCCTGACACTGCTAAAGGGAGGGCCGTGGAATGCAGTTCGCTCCAACTCAACAACTACGGCCTTATCTCTAATTGCCTATTTCTTAGAATAATACCAAATGGATGTGCGGCAAAGCCCCTTTCCGCTTTGAGCCGGGATTACGGCGGTTTGAAGCCTGCGGTCCTCATGTACTGTATGTGTCCCCGGCAACTGGTGCAATTTTGATTTGAGGAAGGAGATTGAGGGATTTATCGGTACATACGTAATGACACAGAAATACAACAGTGCACTTTCTCCTGTTCAGAGAGGCAGTTTGCTGTCCAATCGTCGGTCCGTGCCTCTTGTAATCCCGTGTATTTACACCCACCGACACTCTGTACAAGGCCAGAGGACGACAACCTGAAGGGAGATTAGTGCAGGTTCAACCTCACACCGACGGGAGAGTGAAAATCTTACCACGCTTTTTCCTCTTATCCTGTGAAACCTCCCCCCCCGTTTCTCAACATGTTATCGGCCTATTATCATAAACCGTTCTATAGCCACACATCTCCAAGTGTCCAAGTACGTGGCTATTGTACGTATGTGTTACTTTGTAGTTTTTGCGTCTCTTTTGGGGCTCCAGAGTGCGACCAAAGATCTGTCAAGTGTGACTAAACATTTCCATCGGGTCATTTAGCAGGTCTGTCTCTGTGAGTGTATGTGTGAATCTGCACCCTGTACTCCTCCTGGAGTGACATCACAACCTTAAAAACATACCGCTAATTCAAAACGAAGAGACACCTGTCCCCGGTCCTGAACGGCCCGGCCCAGACCGACATCATCGGCGGAGCACTGCTCCACCACCTGTCTGTCTCCTCGGTCCAATGCAAGATGCCTTTAATACTGATCAGAAGTGGGGAAGGCAGAAAGTGTGCGTTAATGTCTTCTCTGCTCTAATGAGCACTTGTTCCGTCCACGAGGTGGAACAATAACTGAACAATCTAACAACCAATGATTAGACAAAGTCAAAGTGAAGTGCAAAGATAAAGGTGTTTATTTAAGATTACTAAAGGTTAACAACACATGTGGTGGAGGTATAGGGACAAACTGGTTGTGCCAAATAAAACAAAATCAACTGACTAACTAATTGTCTGCCTTCTCTGGAAACAACACATAAACAAAAAGCTGACTAAATGATCTAAAAGAACATACAAGGGGTGGCACCAACCAATAAAGCTAGAGTTTATAGACATTAACAAGGTGTACAGGGTACCCCCCCCCAACTTACCTATGTCCTTTACCTCCTCACCACAAACCTTAACTCTTCATTTCACAACTAAATCAGAGTACTGCACCAGTCGAATGCTACTACTGTAGGCCTATGGGAAAGGACCAAACACTTCAAATGTATTATTGAGGTGGTGAAAAATATTGGTTGCACCTAAATGATGTGCTGGTTCACTTAAATGAAAAAGTTAGACGCACCAGTGCAACCGATGTAAAACGTTAGTGTATCTTTGTGGTCATTTTGTGTCCCTTCCTGGTCGTGTTGCATCCCTTCTTTGGTTGTTTGATTGAGTTTCCAATAAGAAATGTTAACTTCAAACAGAAGCTCTGGCATATATGATACCTCAATCTTCTAAAACTACTGCAATTAGGCCTGGGGTCATGTAAACACCTTAATCTAATTATATTACCTTAATTAAACTTTCACAGGATTAATGCGGCGATTATAAAATGTGGAGCACTGCGGTATTAGCTGCGTATTTTACATGCTGCTTTGACCTCTAAAGACCACGTTCAGGAGAACTGCCCCACATTCACTGAGTTAAGTATAGTTTAAGCAAACATTCATCCAAATGTCGTAAAGAGGCAAAACAATAACAATCCCAGTAGCTTGCTGTCTGGAGATGTGTTCATGTGTTGTTGCAAGTAGATGATAGCGTGCAGGCGGCAACAGACGGTGAGAACGAAGCAGTGTCTCAGTGACTGCTTGTCCCTTTTCCTGGTCTTTCTCTGACGTCCCATCTCCATCCATGGACGCAGAAGGAAGAAGGCCTCCTCTCAGGGGTCATGAGAAAGCCACTGGGCGACTTTCCCAACATCGGGCCCAACGCAGGCCTGGGGACTCTTAAAGGCACAGACACGCATACTCCGTTTACTTCATCTTCCTCTTCCCGCTGTCTCTCTTTCTGTCCCTCCCGTTCCTCCTGTATTGAAAAGGAAGAATTCAACACATATGCATAGTGGCTGTATATGAGTGGTTGATGACTGCAAGTTGATGAAAATCTCTGGTGCTTTGGTTACATAAACAGAGTTATTTCCAGCTAATGTTTGCTTGTTGTATCTATTTTACGTACAATAATAGTTTCCCTCAACAAGGCTTTATTATGTTTATTATATAAATAAATACAAGACATATAGTATATTTATTGAGACATTATCATGATTCCTGTCAAGTCACAATAACACACAATACGAGACTGCAGTGTCAGCCTCACACCCAACACTTAACTGTGACGCTGCTGTAGCCAGGCTTTAACAGCACACTGGCTAATGACTATTTACAGCCCAGAGAGCCACAGGAGGCTCATCAGGTGCTTCTTAAGGCCAGTCTGGTTGCTTTACTGGGTATTCTCCCTCTACTCTCTACTCTTCAGCCTCACATCATGGGGACTAAATTAAGACTTGCATTTATACAGCTCTACGTACAGGTGTGAACAAGACGCATTGAGGACGCATTGAGATCGGATATTTCAGACCACATTCAGAGGTGATCTGGGCCGCATATGGCCGCATTCTTTTAGTACGTGAATGTGTCCAAAGTGCATTATTATCACACTTCCGGAGATGTGTCGGTGTTTTTGTTCCCATGCTTTGCACGGAGCTGACGCCCACTCTCTCTGAAACTTTGTACCCCGATGTTGTCTGGCAAAGACAAGAATAAAATGTAGCCATATTCATGAATATGTAGGATATTACTACTGACATTCCTGTAGTATTACGTCACAACGCCTGCTGTATCAGCCGTGTGTTTACTACGTGTTTATATGCATATAGAGCGGGGAAGTGAGATCAGATCACAAGTGGTCACTCGTGGAGACGCTTTCTAATGCCAGGTGTGAACAGACGTACTTAAAGCTGTCCACTTGTGATTGGATCACTGAGGACGCATGTTAATAACAGGTCTGAACACGGCCTTAGACTCACATGGTGAAAACAACAGCAGCCACTGCTGTCGTGGTAAAGAGAGGGAATATTGGACTAAACAAAAGTCTAAAAGGAAGATAAAGGAATATAAAAAATGTAATTTCAAATTGTCTGCCTCTAAAAAAAACCCGAAGTTGTATCCGTTGAACGCTGTTATCTAACGGGTTTTGAAAAGGTCTCCGAAGGTCGAGGTTTGTAGTTATTTGTAGTAATTTGACCAACCCACGGCGGGAACACATTTACCAAA
>CAKALU010006496.1:0-13253 GCA_916700995.1 Hozukius guyotensis | reverse complement strand
CTGCCAAGCAGCTGAAATATAGAGTGATATTGTGGTTTTAGCTGACGTGTGTCTCCTCACTGTTTTGAGCGATGCTCGTTCATGTCTATTTAGAGCGAGCAAGCGCGAGCCCGACGCTGACTTTCGTTGACTTCACAGCCACAGATGTCGCTGTTAACAAGCATTTCTGAAAGTTACAAATAGTCCCTTTAAGTACCAAAAGTTTTAAGCTTTTTAAATCAAAGCTTAAAACTTTCCTGTTTGCTGCTGCTGCCTTTTAATAAACCAGATAATGATCTTATACTGCACTAGAGCTTTTACTCTTGTGTGTTATATTCTATTTTAGCTTCTATCCTAGCTTTTATTTTGAGCTTGTTTTTATTTTCTAATTTTTAATGTTTTTATTTTTTTATAACTGTTTTAATTATGTCTTAATGTTCTTTTGCACTTTGTCGCAATGTTCTTGAATGTTTATGTAAAGCACTTTGAATTGCCCTGTTGCTGAAATGTGCTCTACAAATAAAGCTGCCTTGCCTTAAGTATATTTTGATGCTAATACTTTTGTACTTTTACTTTAGTAAAATTGTGAATGATGTCTTTTACTTGTAACAGAGTATTTTTTTTCTGAATAATTCTTCCACCAGTGTTTTTTTATTATTATTAAAATAGTCTAAACAGGCCTTTTTATAGCAATCCTTTGTTTTAAAATGTCATTATTGTTGACTTTTTGTACAAAAGTCTTATGTTCAACATTTTATTTTGGCCTATGTTTTTATGTTTTTATTCTGTATTGTTTTTATCTTGATGTTTGCACTATTTTAACTTATGTAAAGCACTTTGTAACTATGTTTGGAAAGGTGCTATTCAAATAAAATGTATTATTATTATAAACAAGAATGTTTCCCTTTAGGGCGCCCTGTTCAAGTTTTTCGCGAAGTTATGTTTGACCATTCTCTGCCACCGTAGCCTGAACAGAGCCACTCTCCAGACACAACAACAGAGGCTGCTGCTCCTCACAGTGAAACTCTGATCTTCCTCTCGGGTAGCAGGCTCCGGCTTCCTCCACAAGCTCATCCGATGACAGTACATTTAGTCTGTTAACCTCACTCCTGACCTGATCAGTTTAATGCTACATCATGGAGTACCTGCTGCAGGTGAAGATAGGAGCTCTGGTCGGTCTACTGCTACTAACTCTGCTGTTTGGATTCATCCCTGCTCGAGTCAAATGGTTCAGAGACACCAACGGGACAGGTTAGTACACAGGTCACATGATATAGAAACATATATAAGCCACTTTTAACGTCATTAAGACAGCATATAACACTATTGTATTCATGTCTCAAAGAAGAGGGGGCATTAAAGTCGCCTCCTGTCTCAGATAAAAATGTGGATCAAAATAAAGGTTTTACTATAATTAGGATTACGTGTTGCTTTATTACACCGATGCCGAACTAAAAAGGGAAAGTCACTGATTCATTTCCCGTTTTCATCTTTGTTCTACAATGTGTAACTATTTGCAGAGACACACGCAAACCTTAAATTGCCAGAAGTTTTAGTGAAGTTTGGTGTAACGGTGCCGCCGCCTGAGATTAGACTGAATCACGTGTTTTAGCTATAGATAGTGCTGTAAAGGCAATTAGGTGCTGTTGATTTTGTCAACTGCGACTATAGAAACCATTAACGCACTGATAATAGAGTAGTGGACAACTAAAGAGGTTAATAACAGGCTGGGCTTCAATCATGTGTCATAATAAATCAAACTCAACCAACATTATGAGCAAAAAGTAACACTTCTTCAGGAGATTATGTAAAGATTTTCTTGAAACAGTTTCATATTGCTTGTGATGAGCTGACACTGTGTGCTAATCCATGCACCATTACATTGTTATTGTCATTTATGTCAAATGTGTATAAGTTCACCACTACCATTAATAAACCCCCCTGGAGTCAGCTGATGGAATCTGAACTGAAGCCCCCTGGAGTCAGCTGATGGAATCTGAACTGAAGCCCCCTGGAGTCAGCTGATGGAATCTGAACTGAAGCCCCCTGGAGTCAGCTGACAGGGATGGAGTCTGAATTGAAGCCCGAAGCCTTCTTGGCACATGGTCACGTTTACTGTAATAACTGGCAGAACAGGGCAGTCTGGATGGTGAACTTTGGCTTTGTTAAATGGAAGTGAGAGTATCATATCTCCATTACACCCACATGTGTTTTAGTGCCCTGCTGAGTCTTCTGGTTTTTTTACTTCTGTGCTTTCATAATCATGATGTGTCACATGATCTTACAACAGTTACTCTAACTCTGGAAGTGAGTTCATGCATGTCTTAGGCGTACTATCAATCTTTCAGTTACATGTCAATTCAGTAATAATTATAAATATTTAACAAGTTAGAAAATGTGAAATGTCCCATTCATACACAGAAATAATCACGATTCACTGATAGATTTTCTCCTGAGACATGCATAAGACAATTGGAAAATGTGCTTTGTTTACTCTGCACTTAATGGGATTTCATCTGCAGTAATTGTACATTGTGTGTAAGTTCATGATGAAACTTCTCTTTCTCTTTCCATTTGCAGAAACCCACCGCACAGTTCTGAGTCTGATCAGCTGTTTCGCTGGCGGGGTTTTCCTGGCAGCATGTCTCCTCGACATCATTCCAGATTATCTGTCGGACATCAACGCTGAGCTGGGTGCTCGGAAGGTGGAGGTACGGTACAAACTCAGGGTCTGGAAGAAATCAATATATTATATACACTTGGGCTGAAATCATAAACTGTCAGAAAATAGTGAAAAATGCACACCTCAATTTCACAGGGTACAAATTGACCTCTTCACATTATTTCTTTTGTCCAACCGGCAGTCCAAAACCCCAAAAATATTCAATTCACAATGATGGAAAACAGTGAGAAGCTGGAACCAGAGAATATTTGGTGTTTTTACTTGATGATTTACTTAAACAATTAATCAATTATCAAAAAAACGTTTGCGATAAAATTTCTGTCCATCAACTAATTGGTTAATTGACTAAATCATACACACAGTGTTAAGGCTGTCAATGAATATTCTATGTGTGAAAAAAGAGACGTAACCACTTAAAAGGTAGGTGAGTAGCCTACTTGCTATCTTCCGACGTTTGTACTTTTTAAACAGAAAACACACGTTTTATATTGTGATATTTACGAGAAATTACACACAATATAGCCAAGAGCAAGTAGGAAACTCTCAGCTCCCTGGCAATCTCCCTCCAGCCAACTTCAACAATCAACCGTTCCTCGTCCGAAGTTCAGCTCAAAACGGCGCGTTTTGCAGCGCTGCATGCCTCGGGAGTTAGGACACGGTGTCATGGACTGTTACAACCCGGCTCAAAGGTTGCAACAAAAATGGGAGACCAGACAAGTTTAAAAATAGTAACAGGCATTTATTTGACAAACTAACGATAAATAACTAAATAAACGTGGAAAGTCAGTAATCAGTGATGTAGGCATGTGTGGGTGTGTGAAAATGTCTGCTGCAAACAAAACCAAAACAGGTGTGCCAGCCAAGGAAGGGAGCGCCATCTGTTGAAAGGTAGAGAGCTTTTATCCCAACCACACCAAGCCCAGGTGTGGCTCATCAGCCTGACGACCCTCTCTCCTGCAAAACAAAAGAGAACCAGCAAAAAGACACGGCACACCTAGTGGAGTGGAGGGGTCGTCACAATTGTCATATTCTTACTACATGGCCTGTGTCGAACAATAAAATATTCTAAATATATTTAGCGTTTTCAGTCCAAAATGGCGGCAGTGGCTGTTGTCAAAAAACACCGGAGTTTCTTCTCTTTTAGTCTTTGACTAAAGCTTTTACTACCTGAGACATTTCATGATTTTATGACTAGCTGGTGCAACCCAACACATTATAAGTTGGTACAGAAAATGGAAGGATACATTTTGCCTGAGTCAAGACATATGAACATTAAAATGTACTGAAAGCTGCCCGTTCTGTGAAACGGTTCCTTTCCGGGTGTTAAATCATTGATGTGATTATGTGTCAGCATTTTTTTTTTTTTAATGTTGTAAGTGATAAAAAAAAAATCCATCACACGTATATAGTCATGTATGAAGGTAAGTAAAAGATCTCAAAGAGAAAATACTGAGTGCTGGTACCTCACAACACTCTATTCAAGGTCTGGTTTTAGTGTCCTGCATGAAAATGAGTCTCCTTTACCAAAGCTCTCATCTGCCCCCCCACCCCCACCCCTCTACCCTCTCTATGCTGCATCACTCCCTTCCTCCACACCGTCTTTCAATCTACTAAAACACTTGGCTCAATTAGAGCGGAGCAGGAGCAGTATGATAGAGTGTTTCACGCCCACCGCCCATTCCCCCTCTCTCTCTCTCTCTCTCTTTTCCTTTCCAAGATAGTCCCTCCACCACCAGCAAGAGAGAGAGAGAGAGAGAGACCAGGAGCAGAACGAGTATTTGCTGAGCTCCACAAAATGGGGGGAAAAGACTGCAGACCGTCAGATCATTAGTGCTCTCCCATTTTCTCTCTCTCTCTCTCTCACTCTTTTTCTCTCACACGGTGAATTCTCTCCATTTCTCTCTCCACCTCCCCTTATCATCTCTTGTCCTCTCTCTCTCTCTCTCTTTCTCTCACAAGTGCAGAGCTAATGTGCTGTGTTGGTCTGTTGAGAACAGTCTGCAGCACGGTGCTCTGCTGTATAGGGTACACTACAGGGTCCAGTTTATTAGGTACACCTAGCTAAATCTAATGCAGCACAGAAGAGAACTGGCCTGCGATAAATCCTCCCTCAACGAAGGTTATGATGTTCAGTTTTTTGTTGAAACTATTTTAGAGCGGTGTCGATTCAACTGTGTGATCATTATGGAGGATGTTGTTTGTGGCAACGGCATCATTTCCACGAGGGACACTTCTCAAAATCCGTTTTTTCCTCCCTGATTTCATGATGATTTTCTTAGTAGTGTTTCTCTTAAACCTGCAGTAGGCAGAATATTTTTGGCATCATTGGGCAAAAAATCCATAATAACCTTTCAGCATATTGTAATTCAAGTGTTCTCAGAGAAAACCAGACTTCTGCACCTCCTCATGGCTCTGTTCTCAGGCTTTAAAAAAATCTAACTTTGGCCAATCACAGGTCATTTCAGAGAGAGAGAGCGTTCCTATTGGCTGTTCATTCAACGGAGGCAGTTGTCAATCACTCGCAAACTCCGATCAAACGGCCAAACTAGGCAGCGTTGATCAAATATGAATCAATATTCTGTCAATCAATATCATCTTGTAGTGTACTGTTTAGCTGTAAAATTCGAAAGTTTGTAACCCGACAGCCATGTTGAGCTCAGTTGAGGAAATACAAAGCAACGCTCACCAGCCGGAGCACAAACTTCCTCATTTTACAGCTACACAGTGCACTACAAGATGTTTCTGAAAACATTTGAGGAGATAAATAGACATTACAGTAAAAGAATATTGATTCATATTTGATCAGCGCTGCCTAGTTTGACCGTTTGATCGGAGTTGGCGAGTGATTGACAGCTGCTCAGAGACGGCAAGGCTCCAGATCAGCTCTTAGTGCTTGTTTTCCTCCGGTCTATGAAATCTTGCAGATGCCATTAGGAACACCGGAGGACACCAGGAGACACAGAGGAACATCGTTTTTTTTTTCAGATTACCTGTCTCATGCACTACTGTCAGGATATAATGACCGTTACTTTTTTAAATCATATTTGCTCCAAATCTACCCACTGCAGCGTTAACACTGTTCTCTCTGACTGCCCAGCTGTCAAAAATCCAGATGTAAGAAGATCCGAGCTGATCAAATTGTGGATATTTTCATCTGAGTCACCTTCAGTTGTTACCGCACTCAGAGAGTCATCTTAACGAGGAGCAGCGAGGTTTTGCTGCGAGCGACCTGGACTTTTTCCACCCAGGGTTTCGTCTGTCAGGCTGTAGCTATACAAGGCTGCCATATATCGGTGAAGGTTGTCGGGGCTGGAAGAAACCTAACAGGAATACCTGCAGACACTACTCAGGGCTCAATACGCCACTGGATACTTGGTTTTTCGGCTATAGGCTAATATATAGATTTATCTATCTAATATTCTATATTGATAGGCTACATTTTTTTGTCTGCTTGTTTTTTTTTTATTTTTTCCCCCCACTTATTGCAATCCCATGAATTGTGAACCAATACCTTTTTGAACGGGACACTTCTCTTATTTTGGAGCAGAGTGCAGCATGCTGTGTTGGCGCTATCCGTGGTGCTGAAAGCGGACTAGACAAAAATAAAGGCGCAGCAGAGAATGCAGGAAGCTTTGCTCATCAGTCCTGCTCTGAGAGTCTTTCAGCACCACGGACAGCGCCAACACTGCTGCTCTCCGCCAGGAAAAAGTCAGTCATTTTGCTGTTACTCCTAAAACTAAAAATAAGTTCCTCATGTTCACATCAACCACATGTACACATATATACACTATAAATGTGTAATATATGTATATCATTCCAATAATTCTGCTGACAAATTTAGATGATCCTTAATAGAATAATAGCCTAAATGTTAACAGGAAATTCAACATTGACTTGATTCAAATACAAACATTTATAGGACCTCCAAAGAGGGCTCTCACTTAAAAACGTAAAAACTCGATTGACAGCCCTAATATTTATATATATATATATTAGGGCTGTCAATCGATTAAAGTATTTAATAGCGATTAATCGCAAATTAATCACACATTTTTTTTTATCTCCTCAAAATGTACCTTAAAGGGAGATTTGTCAAGTATGTAATACTGTTATCAACATGGGAGTGGGCAAATATGATTGCTGTATACAAATGTATGTATATATTTATTATCGGAAATCAATTAACAACACAAAACAATGACAAATATTGTCCAGAAACCCTCACAGGTACTGCATTTAGCATAAAAAATATGCTTAAATCATAACATGGCAAACTGCAGCCCAACAGGCAACAACAGCTGTCATTGTGTCAGTGTGCTGACTTGACTATGACTTGTCCCCAAACTGATTATCATAAAGTGGGCATGTCTGTAAAGGGGAGACTCGTGGGTACCCATAGAACCCATTTTCATTCACATATCTGGAGGTCAGAGGTCAAGGGACCACTTTGAAAATGGCCATGACAGTTTTTCCTTGCCAAAATTTAGCGTAACTTTGTAACGTTATTTCTTCCCGACAAGCTGGCATGACATGGTTGGTACCCATGGATTCCTTAGGTTTTCTAGTTTCATATATATCATAAGTATAGTTTGTAGTATAAGTATCTTCACTAGATACTCTAACTTTAAAATTGAGCCTGCTACAACCTCCGAAAGATGGATTGCGTTTATGCATTAAAGAAATTAGTGGCGTCAAAACGAATTTGCGTTAATGCGTTATCGCGTCAACTTTGACAGGATATATATATATATATACTGTATATATATATGTATATATCCATCCACACGTTGGAGTGACTGTACAAAATATTATTGGTTATAATGGCAAATGGACTTGCATTTATATAGCGCTTTTCTAGTCTTCCGACCACTCAAAGCACCTTCACACACACATTCATACACTGATGGCAGAGGCTGCTAAGAAGCCAACTTTGCCCATCAGGATCTAATCTAAATACTCATTGACACACCGATGGCTATGCCTCCGGGAGCAATTTGACGTTAAGCGTCTTGCTCAAGGACACATCGACATGTGACCCAGAGCAGCCGGGGATCGAACCACCGACCTTCCGATTGGTGAACGACCTGCTCTACCCTCTGAGCCATTTAATATGTTAGCTGAAGCATTTTATACACTAAAAAATCCCCATTGTGAATCAGTTTATTTTGATTGTGAATTAGAAAATGGTCAGGTCCCTATCTGCCGCAAGTTGAGTATCACTGGACTACATCCCTTTGATGTGTATGATGACACTGTGCGCTCGGTTTTGTTTCCGGCAAGCAGAGATACAAAAGATTACTATGAAACATTTATGAGTTACAAGAAGTCGCGAAGACTTGTGAAGAACCATTGAATAGATTGCCGAAGAGGGATATGAGAAATAATTTGCATTGAAAAGACATTAACAGCAAAGTTAACATTTATCACCACATCATGTTACTATTGCTCCGTTATGTAGCCTTGAATGGGCTACAACCCCATAAACAACATGCATTTAACTTGTACATTTTTTGTTTATCAATAGGCTACATACCACTTTGTTGTATTTGTGGTTAGTCAAAGAAAACCCACTGTTAAAAGTGAAGTATTGTCTGTTGTTTCTAATGTATGAGTGCAGAACATTGATTCACTTGAAATAGGATTTGCTGCTTGCCCGTCTGTGAAAGAATTGTCTACCCTTCAAGGTGCTGACTTTGATTTTTATGTCAAGATGAAGGGATGTTGATGTAGTTGTTTGTCTTAACCATAGCTCTGTGTGTTACACCTATCTTCATCTTTGTAAGAAACACCAAAAAAGCAAGTAAGTTATATTATCCTGACCGGGCCCCACAATTCAGCTCTCGTTTTTGGTCACAGTTTTGTGGTCTCCTGGGGGCCTTGGTCAGTCTGTCATCCAGATTCCACCCTCAGACCAACGGCCAAGCTGAACATATGAACTAGATGGTGACGGCCCTACGCTGTCTCACCTCCCGCAATCCATCCTCCTGGTCGAAACAATTGGTATGGATTGATTACGCCCACAACCCCCCCCCCCCCCCGCTCCCCCTCCCAGTTCAGCCATAGACTTCTCCCCCTTCCAGTGCTCCCAGGGTTACCAACCAACACAAGAATGCAAAGCTAGAGTTCCCTAGGTCCAGGGGTTTATCTGTAGGCTCCACTTTCTTATGTTCCTCAGACCACTACCAACAGACCGCCAACCCTTGGCCACGCTTGTCTGGCTGTCACGGTTTTTCTGACCATTCCCCATCACGAGGGTCATCAACCCTGTGACCATCTGTAGCCCCATCCCCCACCCCCCTTCCACAAGGTGACGTGCCCGTGAGAAGGTCCTGTCCTGAACAACGGAGTTGAGCCTGAAGCACAGATCAAGAGGGCATATCAAAGTTCTTTTACTGGGCATGAAGAGACAAAGTTGCCGTCCTGGCCACAGTACAGGCACTGGCTTTCCTGCAGGCGGTGCTAGAGGCATTCTGGTCCTCTTGAGAGGGCAATTGTCGAGCTCGGGGTTGACAGTGATGCGCCGCTTGGGACACCGTAGACCAAACTCTTTCCCTCCTGCGTTCTCGGAGACGACCATCGACGTGGATAGCAAGGGTGACGAGAGTATCGAGGTCCGCAGGGAGATCCCGAGCCGCCAGCTCGTCCTTGATGCGGTTGGTGAGGCCATGTCAGAATGCGTTGAAGAGAAAAGGGGCATTCTAGTTGCTCTCCACCGCAATGGTGCGAAACTCGATGGAGTACTCCTCCATGGTCCTTCCACCCTAGGTTAGTTTCAGCAACCCTCGAGCTCCGGGAGTTGCATGGTCGACGACATTGCGGAGCTCTGCCGTGAATAACTAGACCAAAGACCAGATATGAGACTGCCTCTCCCATTCGCCGGATCCCCAGTCCTTGGCTTTCCTTGTGAGCAGGGAGACGATGTACCTTGAACTTAGGAACAGCTGGTGCAACCGGCTTCTGTAGTTCATGTCAATCTCCCTGGAACAGCACTGGGCCCTGTTTCCCAAAAGATCATTAAACCCATCCTACAAACTGTAGCTTAAGAAGTGTTTCCCAAAAGCCTTTTAATTTGACGACCCAATCTTTGAAAACCTTAAAGCTTAATATCTGAAAACCAATCAGAACCTCAGAATTCCCAGGTCACGATATGGAATAAGTTATATTTGCCACATACAGCAACAATTTTGGTCTGTTATAAGTTCATGTGGGCTGGCCACACACTATGCACTATGTGCAACAATATCTTTTTAACTTGCAGCATGACATTAAAACAAGTCATAGAAAATGTTTTTGTCAAATGTATCTCTACCCTTTTGAAGCAATTAATTAAGCAATAGCTCGCGACAGGCCATGGTACTTGGACTATATCACAGCTAAGAGGATTGTCTTCTCTCCGCGAATGAAGTGAGCTATTGCTTTTATAAAACGATCATCAAGTATGAAAAACTGCCCAGATCCGGTCCCAGAGTTTCGGTTGCCAAAAGCTCTGGAGAGAGGTTTCACACTTTGTGGCTCATATCTCTCGTGTCAAGACCTGCATCAGATAGTTTCTGAATCGTTGTGCTGCGGAGGCACAACGTGTTTCTGCTGCGTTCCTGCATGCTTGCATATTCTGGGCAACATTGTCTTTATGTAGCGCTGCACGTTGTTTGGCAGGTGGATTTTTTTCTGGAGATGAGCACTGCTCAATCAACTCCTCAATAGAAGTTAACTTTAAATGTTTCCATTTTGTAGCAGGTTTTAACAGCTAACTTTGTTACTTTGAATCTGTAACCTGTAACCTGATCCCCCTCCGTGACCTTGTCGCTAAGCAACCATGACAACACATTAGTCTAATGTGTTTTTTTCTGGTTTTATAAAATTATATTAATTTAACTATTCACATCTTTCACTGTTTATAATTGTAATCCAATGTCATTTGATGTATTATGTAATCAGTTCCATCCATCTCTATCCCTCGCTGTGACACGTGTCCTCTCGTGCTTTCTCCTGGAAATGACTGATGGGTCAGTCGTGGCTGTTTGTTCTCGTAAGCAGTCACACGCTGACATACATGAACACATGTGCACACACACACTTCCCACGCCACTCATGAGCACACACACACACACACACACACACACAAACACCCTTCCATAAACACAGACCGATGCAAAAACCTTCACAGAGATGGACAATGCATTAGCACATGTAAACACACACACACACACACACACACACACACACCCATAAACACACTAAGTTAATTAAGTTAACATGCTGACTAAGGAGCTACAGAGCTTTTTGCAGTATGAGAGTGATAGAGGAGGGGACACATGCACACAAAGTACACGCTTACAAATCACACACATGGACAGGATGAGGCAAAGTCAACCTGGAGAGACGTGTGTTTGTTTTGACATTGCACCAATACAGGGAGAGAGAGTGTGTGTGTTTATATATATATATATATATATATTTATACCCTATGACATCACAAGTTTGAGGTTTAGCACTCTAGTTTTGGGGTTTGGGAGAGAGTTGTTCATGTTCACTAGTATTTTTTTGGACTGTCTTAGGAAGCTTTCACATCAGGGACCCGGGCCCGGATCCGAGTACATTTGTCCCCAAAGTCCAGTTCGTGTGATTAGTGCGAACGCTCCGTACCGTACTTGGGCACGGTTCGTCGATCCGTACTCTAGTCCACTTGAAAAGGTGGTCTGGAGTACGGTTTATGTGTACTAAGGTACGGTTCGCATCAGATGTGAAAGTACCAAAACACGGAAGTGGACTGAAAGTGTGGAAACGCGAGTAACGTTAGAAGTCAGTGAGTAGTTTTGAAAATCCAAAATCTGCACATGCACGCAGCATGCGCCGATCTCATCCTCTGAATTGCACGGTCGTGGGTGATAAAGCAGGAAGCTCAAGTACTCTCTCTGCTCAGCGGGCAACGATGGTTTTGGTGAGTTCTATTTTGTTGCTCTCAAGTCTGAATGAAGGGTTTTAGAGGGGGGCAATCGTACTTGGGCACGTTACGAATCAATCGTATCTAATAATAAAACAAAATGGCCTGTGTTGAACAATAAAATATTATAAATATAATAAGCATTATCAGTCTAAAATGGCGGCAGCAGCTGCTGTAAAAAAAAACTCTTTGGTTCCCCTTTAAAGCTTAACAGGCATAGCAACAGTAACTAAGGGGGTCTTTATGCTAAGCTAGGCTAACCACGTCCTGACCAAGCCCCCAGGAAGAGCGCCAGGCTTTGAAGTACATTTTTTGTAGTGGCCAAAACGGCCATTGGGCAAAAAGACTTTTTCCCATAGACTTAAATTGGGAAAGAGACGTCTGTAACTCAGCGGATAATTTGAGGTGAATCAACTTAGTACGAAAACTGTAATAGCCCTTATTTAAATCATTAGGTCCTGAAAGTTGTAAAATGCACTAATAACTGAATCCAGAGTTATTTCCTTTCCTCTGTTCATGTGAATGAGACCGAGACCGAGGCTGGAGCGAGGGCTGGGAGGCGGAGTTAAAGGAAACGCTACCGCGCCGGGCCCAATGAATGAGGAAGATCGCCGGATGATCCGGGTACTTTATCACTTGGCAGTCAGACCATTTTGGCTTCATTCACCACTGAGCAACTCTCATAGGAATGAACGGGAGCCTCCAACGCTGTGTCCAATTCTCTTAATACCTCCATGGTCCTGACTCCAGCTCTATATTTTACACATAGACATGAGATCGATATCCATCTCCTCATCTCATTCTCTCAGAAAGAAAGCAAATAAGTGTATGTCCCAAAATGTTGAACCGTTCCTTTAACAACGGTGGTCCAGTAACCGGAGGAGCGCTGAGAGCGTGCTGCAGGTTGAGCCTGGCGCGGATTGAAAAGGCAATCGCATTTACACTCGTGTTCAATGTGGTCACAATGCGTCCCTGACCAGCTCCGGAGGTAGTTTTTGCTGATCGGATCACAATCCGTACTCGATGCGTTTTGGGTGCATTTACAGCTGTACTCTCATGTGGTCGAGCGCTATCCGACTGCTCTCCGATCACACAAAATACATTTCAATGCCAGGTGTGTGAAGGGGGTCAGTGTGACCTATTACATCAGTGACGGAGGGAAGATCAAGGGCATAAAACTGCATTGTTGCTACAGAAAGAGAGAGAGAGAGAGTCTGTACCTGGATGTCTCTCATGCTCTCACACACACACACACACACATGCTGTGCGGTGCAGTTTCTGCATCTGTTCTTGGTTCTGTTGTGGTGCACGGGGACATCTAAGGGCCAAAAGAGAGAACTGCAGGAGACCAAAACACTGCAGTCTCCCTCCCTCCCTCCTCCTCGCTCTTTCTCCTCCTCTCTCTCTACCTCGAGCTGTCCGTGTGCCCCCTCTGACCTCCTCGTTTCCTTCCTGCTCCCCCCCACACTCTGAATCCTCTGCTCCTGTCCTTGTTTCCAAAAATTGCAATGAAAGATGACAGTTTAGGATGTGCGGAGGGAAGGAGAGGAGAGGGGAGGGGAGGGGAGGGGAGGAGAGGAGAGGGGATGGGATGGGAGGAGAGGAGAGGAGAGGAGAGGAGAGGAGAGGGGAGGGGAGGGGAGGAGA
>CAKALU010006495.1:0-20940 GCA_916700995.1 Hozukius guyotensis | reverse complement strand
CCCCCCCCCCCCCCCCCCCCCCCCCCCCCCCCCCCCCCCCCCCCCCCCCCCCCCCCCCCCCCCCCCCCCCCCCCCCCCCCCCCCCCCCCCCCCAGCGAACTCTCTTACCGGCCCCTGCTGCCAAGGCTCCCAAAATACTGATCCATTGATCCACGTGATCCGAAAAGGAACAGAAACCATCAGCTGACCTTTCCCTTTCATCAGGAGGTTTTTGGTCATGAGGCGTTTGTGCAACCTTCAAGAGGATCCGTCGTCGCAGCTCTAGGGTAAATAAAACACCTTTAAAAATCCTTCTTTCGGGAGGGAATTAAAGATATTCCGTCCAAAGACCAGCTGCCAGAAAATCATATTCTTAATGAGCAATGCGTAGAGAGTAAACTTCTCCGTGTGCTGGAGCCCAGGAGAGTTGGACTCAGTGTGCACACATGAAGCGCGATTACATTAAGGCTCTGCAAACAAATAGATTTCCTCTGCTGCTCTCTGCCGCTCTGTCAATTGCATAAAAAATATAAAAATATCTCTGACGGCACAAAGTGAAGCGGCAGGGATGGGGATGGTGGTGGGGAGTTTAGGCATCTCTAACAACTTCCTGTAATTGCGATTTATTGAGAAGGAAGCGGAGGGTAAAGATTTTGAAATTATAAGCTATTATGTGCCAGAGAGAGTAAGCGAGGTGGGGGGTTGGCGACATAAAATACAGCTGACAAGCCAAGGCAAATTAGCCCAGGACCATTACAAAAATCACTTAATTGCCGGCAATTCTGTCAGGTCAATTGACTCTAATTGAAAAAAAAAGAGAGAGGGAATAACAAAAAAGAATATTATGGCAGAGTGAAGGAAGTGCATCGGAAGAGGTGAGCGCTCAGGAAACAGCCGGTGATTGGAGGTCACAATGCAGCTCCTCCGCTCCTCACCGCTGTGTCTGACATGATGTAACACACTGGCAGCGCGATGCAGGGAGCTCTGATTGACATTCTTATTAATACATCTAGTGATTACCAAGTTATTATACTGACAATCTGTGATAATAAAGCCAGAGGATGTGAAGAACTCATTTAACCCACTGAACCGTTTTCAACTGTTATAGTATACAGGTTGTTATGTCATAACAGGCCTCTGTTTAAACTATAATAACTATATTTCAGTTATTATTGTATATTATCAGTGGTGGGATGTAACTAAGTATTTGCTCATTTATTTAAATACAATTTTGAGGTACTTCTACTCCACTACATTTTGAAAGCCAATATTTATGTTTATTTGACAACATTAGTAGTTACTTTGCAGATTCAGATTAAAAATACAAAATGTAAAAAAATACAAATTATGACTAAGAATAATCAACAATGATGTATTATTATTGATTAAGATACCCAGCAGTATAAAGTAATTGAAAGTAGCCCCACCTTTACCAACTGCAAAATTAGGCATGCACACATTAATGCATCAATAGTTATAATTATTATAATCCAGTGATATTATAGATATTATTCTGACATAGGCCATTCTGCATTACGAGTACTTTTACTTTGGATACTTTAAGTATATTTTGATGCTACTCCTTATGTACTCTTACTTAAGTAATATTTTGAGTGCAGGACTTTTGCTTGTTACAATATTTTTACACTGCGGTAAAAATACAGTAAAAGATTGGAGTACTTCTGGACCACTGATGTCTATATTCACTATGATATACCAAATGCCTTCATTTTATACCTTGAAATTCCATTAATTTACACAAATTGTAATGTGTTATTAATGGATTAAGAGTTTTTTTTCCCTTAACGCTGACCAAAAAACATTAAACTCATACCCCATAATTTAAAACTTAAAAGAGCCTTCATTTTTCATTTAAGTTGAAAATGCTATCATTCTAGTGTTAGTATTAACATCATTCTAGTGTTAGTATTAACATCATTCTAGTGTTAGTATTAACGTCATTCTAGTGTTAGTATTAACGTCATTCTAGTGTTAGTATTAACGTCATTCTAGTGTTAGTATTAACAGCAGCATCTTAATATGTAAATTAGGAAAAAGAAAGCGGCAACCTCCGGGGCTGAAAAAAGAAGCCAACTCAAAATGCCAAAAACTGCAGTTCATCAACTGTACAGTTGACAACTGTGACAACTGTACAGGGCTTTCAGCTAAAATATGAAATTCAAAGAAAATGTCACTGATCTTTATTGGGTTGTTGACCAGTATCAGCAACACATCTGTGGACCTCTGTGTTTGATTCATTCACTAATTAACCAGCGATGTCTTATGAGTTCACTTCCACTTTTGCAGTAGCCTGATCAAGAAGCAGATGTTACAGCTGTAGGCTATGGTAACAATAACCAAAACATCGGAAAAGTTCAAACAAAATAAGATAATGAAATGAAACAAAGTGTGTGCCGATACATTAAAGGTGCTAAATGCGAGATTGGGAGCATTTCTATTGCCTCCGCACGGCTCTCAACATGACTTCATTCTCTGCTCAGGTAGACATTACTCCTCTAGATCTTTATATAGACAATAATTGTTTGCTGCTGTATTAATACTCTGGTTATCATATAGAGAACCTTTAAATACAACAAATAGCTGGATTTAGGAAATGTAGTTACTGGGTATTTTCCAACAGGAGTTTTTTTTTACCAGCACACCGTTTTTACCGGTACCCCGCCTGAATCTGTGCTGTCTGGTGAACATTATACAGCAGCTGCAATAAACTGAATTTATGCAAATAGTTGAATTGAAATAGAGCTGTCACAATAGTGGTTCACTTCCATTCCAGCTCTCTAGAAATGAACTTAGAGCAGCAGGCGATGGCGTGTGTGTGTGTGTGTTTGTTTTCATTCCTTCGTAAACCACACCTGTTGTAGGGCATGTGATGTATGAGGACCTGATTGAGAGCACAGGATAGGCATCTCTTGATCAGCACAGATAGAAGATGATTAATAGCCTTACTGATTAGCCAATCACCAGCCAACATAAAGGAATAATCAGTTAATTGATCGTGGCGCAGAGTTGTCTGGGATAGTGTGTGTTTTTAGTGCTTTGTGCGTGCATGCGTGCGTGCGTGTGTGTGTGTGTGTGTGTGTGTGGCGTATGGCCAGCTTCCATTTGTTTAGGGTATCAGTAAGATAGGATGGTCAGTGGTCTGGCTTGGTCAGTGGTAGGGTACTGGACAACAACCACTGTAGGCTACTGCCCCACAGAAAGCCAAAATGCAGTAACAATATATTCAGTTAAAAAGTACTGGTTTAAGATTATGACTTTTTAACAATAATGAACCATATATAAAAATGATTATGCCACAGAAATGTATAATTTCCATGATTACAGCTTGGAAAACACCAAACCAAATCACACTACACTCAGCCCAGGCAGTCTGTAGGTAGAACCTTCCATTGCACTCACTACCACTGAGAGACAACTAGATCGCTACAGCAGCCATATCAAGCTAAAGCTAGGTAGCTAAAGCTAGGTAGCTAAAGTTAGGTAGCTAAAGCAAATTTACATAGGCTTACTAATTTTTCCCCTAGTATAAGTAGATAGTGGACAGTGTTGGGCAAGTTACTTTCAAAATGTAATAGATTACATTTTACTTATTACTTTAATTTGAAAGTAAAACTTTACACTATTACTGAGTAATATGTTACTCATGTCACTACTTTCGCTTTACTTTAACCAAATAACATATTTTCATACAACGGTTCGTATGATATCTCACGAAAAGTTATTCCTCATTTTTTGTGCGTTTTCCTACCAATGTCCAGCAACATGTTTCAGTTTCTGCATGTTACATGCAAACAGTCTTGTCAAAACAAACTCCCATCTTCACAGGAAACAACTTGGGGTAAGTTTAGGAAAAGATCGCGGTTTGGGTTAAAATAACTACGGAAGTGGTATTACTCAAGTATGGAAGTTACGTGACAAATAATTCAACGTTGACTTCTGGTTTCACACGGGACATGAACAGCGGTCTCCTGGGTGAAAGTCTGTTGTTGTCCACCTCGACCTCCTGCATATGCTGTGTTTGTCGCTCTTTATACTTCCTGGTTCACGATTACGACAATTAAATATGCATTGATTTCGTGGGATATATACAAATTACAGTGCATTACTTTTCGTAGGTATAGCTACAAAACGATGTATGAGAGCAGCCTTAACCAATAACCGCAAAGGTACGACCAGACATTATGAAAAGGAAAAGGGTAATGTTGTTTCATGAAATCGCAGAAGCTGCAGTTCATTACAAATCCAGTGGTGGGCAATATTGAATTGCTTAAAGCCCAGGACAGACTGGCCGCATGAGCAGCGCGTGGCGGCTGCGTTACCTGTTGTTTTTTTATTCCGGCGACCATGTTAACAGGTTAGAGCAGCCGCACTGTTAACATGCGTGTCTGCTGCATCTCTTTTAGAGATTCAAGGTCTCGCCTATTTTTGACGCAAGCCGCGCGGTTCACAGCAACAACAGACAATGAAAGTGATCTATTGACTGTATATTGACATCATACCAGCAGCATTACTACAGTTTCAATGTCTAGACATCTGTAGAAAATGTAGAAAATGTAACGGGCATTTTTAAATCAACACTTCCTGCTTTCATTTCAAAATAAAAGCCCTCAAGCGTTTTTTTCTGTGGACAGAATTCCTTCATTTGCTAACACGAGGCTTTTATACTGAAATATTTGCAGGACAGTGTTGTAGAACATGCAGTGACTTGAAGAGCTCCATGAATGACTAACGTATTGGGTTTTAATGGTGGATTATTACTATTATTTACGAATTACAACTGTCTAAAAAAGGTCTAAAAAAAAGAGAAGGAAATTTTGAAGCTGCAGGAGGATGCAAAGAACTTCATCACTTTGGAGAACTTGGATCAGCGTATAGAAGAAGCTCTGGTCCTTCTCGTTCTCTTCCTGTATAACTATAGTTTTCACGACTCATCCTGTACTCAGAGGTGTATTCATGAATGTATCCAATCAAAAGTGATTTGCAGCAACCAGCTAACCTCTCCCACCATATAAAATCACACTTGACTGTTAGCTTGTGGGTCATAGCAGCTAAGAGCAATATCAGAAGTGTGTGCTTGGATATCAGTTGTCTAAAGCTTTGTTAATATTTCTAAAAGAGCATGGCTGATGACTAATTCAGTCATGTCTCTCTCTTCTCCTTTTCCTACAGTACAGTACGATTCCTCCATCCAGTACTCAGAAGTTCAGACATCTTTATTTTTACCGATGACATTCAGGTATACGTTTAGTAGTTAGGAGATTACAGAGGAGCATTAAAAGATAAAAAAAATATCTAAATCAGGGTGAGTTATCAATTTATCTATAAATCACACCCTCCTCATCACACACACACACACACACACACACACACACACACACACACACACTACAATCATCATGCCAATCCTTTCACTTTCCATCACACACTCCTTCCTATCTATATCTGAATGATGACATGCCACTGCTTCTATTGTGTACAGAGGTGTATTCTCAGTACACACACACACACATACACACTGTCTTTACATATGTTTGACTGTTAAAGAGGAGCCAACGCTGTGGTGGTGGCCGCCCTCCCAGGCCTATTGTACTTCAGCAGCACCTATGGGAATCAAATATGAACAAAGGACAGCGGGCGAGAGACATACAGACATACAGAGGAGAGAGACGGGGAGAGCATCAGAGAGAAGAAGAAGACGGGGCGAGGGAGTCGCTGACACCCTCACATCAAAGTGGTGCTGAGGTTCCACACACACAACAACACACTCTTTCCTTTGGTCACTTCATCATTATGTGGACTGTGAGCTGAGCTGTGAGTGACAGTGTGCGACTGTATGTGTGTGTGTGTGTCTTCTTTTAACCTTTATTTACCCAGGAAAGTTGACAGAGCTCTGTGCAGTTTTTCCAGAAACACTTCACAAATTCATACTGGGAGCTGCCCAGTACAACCAGTCTGCTACTGGTGATGACTGAGGAGCTTTAAGGTCTAGCTTATGGGACAATTAGTTGTTTGATGAGGGGAGAGTTACTCCTTCACTTTCCTTAAAAACAGTATAATCCCTGGAATTTATTCTCTCCGCCAGGAGATAATGAGATTGGTCGTGTGCGTGCGTGTGCATCTCAGTGTCTGTCCACGGCTAATCTCACATACCGCTGCACCAAACTGCTTAATTTTTTGGGTGCTCATGTATGGCTCAAGGACGTCTCGTGGTCGCAGTGACTCACACTCTCAAATACACCTTTTGATTCTGCCATAGATTGACTGGTCACTGCTGACTCCTCACTCACTACTCTTAACCGGCACCGGTAGGGGCCTCAAGTGATCTGAGTGCATTGCCACCGCTCAGTCGCTCCTCTGCACCCAGAGACAGAGTGGGAGAAAAGTAGTTTGCTCACTTTTATTGCTTTGGACGGCGTGTTTGGCAATCAGCTAAGAGCTAACGGAACTACATACACAGACAACTGCATCGCCAACACACACAAGGCTTTCATCCAGGAGACAGCTATTTGTGTCCCGTGCGTTAATTTCGACTTTTACGTTACAATCAGCTGTTTTCACTTTACAACCATAGTAGTTTTAAGCCCAACCATGTAGTTTCTTCCTAAACCTAACTAAGTGGTTTTGATGCCTAAACCTAAAGTGGTCGTGACAAAGTGGCAGTATGTGACGAGTTGGGATGAGAACGCGTTGGTCTGCACCCAGACTTTTATGACAGTAATAAGAAAAAAAATATTGTCGGACAACTTTTTGCCCAAATTACAAATGAGCACTCCACTGTAATGACTGACTTTAAAGGGAGGGTTGGTGAGATTTTAGAAATATTTTTTGTTATATAGGTGAAATTCGCATTACATCCTGACAGAAATCAATAAATCAAATGCTCTGACAAATAAAACATCTGGGACTGTAATAGAACCCGTCCAATCATTACATTCGGGCTGAATGATATAAGTGGACGGGTTGCCTGCCTACCTGCACGCACTCTGCCCGTGCACTCATTGAGTGTCACCAGAGTCTTTCACAAGCTAACTACTACTACTACTAACAATAGCCATGTTTGCCAGTCACGTTCATTATGATATGTTAACATTCATAATGATAATTTCAGGGGGGTGGCATTGGAGGCCTGGAGGGACGGACTGTCAGTTTTGCCGACTTGATGACTTTCTCACTAGATTTAGCAACTTGGACGAACTGAAGCTGGTCCTGCTGGCTTGGGGCGGCTGTAGCTCAGTGGGTTGAGCGGGTTGGCCTGCATGACAAAGTGTCCTTGAGCGAGACAATGAACCCCAAGTTGCTCCCTGGGCGCCTTACAGCATCCCTCTGCTGCTAAATGCTTAGGATGGGTTAAATGCAGAGATCAAATTTCATGTATGTACCTGTATATGTATGTACTGTATATGATGATTCTAATAAGGTTTAAGTTTTTTTAGTTACTTTCATTGGAAGAGTTGGCAACACTGGGCTGGGTTTTTAGATTGGATAATCTTTTAAATCTAGTGTACTCTTGCTAGTTTCTCCAGATCACCGACCCTGCCTTTACGTTCCATTAATCAATATGTTTGTTTGTTTGTTATAAACAATGGGTCAAATCACTACGTGTACTGTGAAAATGATCGCTCATAGTGGCAAACCCAGTTTAAGCCTCTTTTAGCTCATTCTTTTCTTGCCTGAAAGCACTGCTGTCTGCTCCACCGTTCTCATCAATCTTGTTTCTAGCAGCAACAGGCAGCTGCTTTCAGTGAAATAAAGCTCTGATAAACCCACTGTACACTACCCGCTCTGCACCAAACAGCACACAGACACTTATAGAGACTAGCCGGTGAACATAGTGGAGCATTTAGCAGCTCAAGAGATAGATATTTCCCTCAGGAGGCGGTGGGGACCAAATATAGAGCTAAAAAAAAGAGTGAATATTGGACATTCACCAGGTGGACACAAAGACAAGTCTGATAAAAAGACCAAACTGCCATTGCCTTCTCACTTCATTCATTCTGTATGACATGCATGTGATTTCTGTTTGGGAGAGGGGGGGGGGTATATTTTTGGGTCCCACTGGGATAGCAGCTGGACACAAAATTGCTGAATCAATGGTATTGATCAACAACCTTGCCAACCCCCTACAGACAAATTATGCTCATGTTGTGGAATAAGGCAGCAAAACGTGTTTCTCAGTGCACCTTTAAAACACGTTCAAACACTCCTTTATTCAACTTACTTTTGATAATGTAGTTTGAAAGCCATGTGGGCACCTTGAAGCCGCGTGTGACGATCTGTGCCTTTGCGTGGCTGCGTGCCACAGTGCAGACACATTCTGCTGGCCTGTGTAACATCCATAAAGTGTTACGACAATCACCTCAGCGCTTTACCTCTTCCCCGTCGCTCTGCGGCCCTGAAACAGTGGCCATTAACATTTGAAGCAGGAGAAGAAAAAAGCCTCTAATTGGTGCTCCGGTGATACCACAGGCCTGATATTCTGTGGAAAGCAGGGCTTCGGAGGGCCATTAATTAACCTTAGTGCTATGATTACTACTTACATTAGAGGGGAATACATTAGAGGTGGCAGCGGGCCCCTTTTTTTTTCTGCCCTGCACTTCAGAGGGGCCCCGGCGGAGCGCTCCATGCCCCCGCGAGCCACGATATGTTAACGGGGAAGCAACTAATTAGATGTCAAAAATTCATAAGGCCTCTATTTAATATTGCATATCTATCCCTGGCCTGTCACTTCAAAACAAGGGGGATTGCATAAACAGGGCGACCGCAACACAACCCCCTCCCCCACCACCACCCCCCCCCCCATCCCCGTCATGGGAGCTGGGAGGGCTGGGTGATGTGGGGTGGGGTGTGCTGCTGATGAGGGACAAGAGGGGGGGATGACAGCGTGCTTGAAGGTGAAGAGGAGAGAGGGAAGACAGAGAAAAGAAAGAGGAAGAAGACGTAAAGAGAAAGAAGAAAGGAAAGAAAAAAGAGACAATCAAAGAAAGTTCCTTGACAAATCCCACAGAGGACGGCTCTGCCACATTATCAAGTCTTCCTCTCTGTAGATACGATGCAGCACTCTGAACATCAGGGAGGAAGGCTGAACCCACCAAACTTTGTCCACCTTTCTTTCACCTGAGGTTCAGCTTTATCATGTAAATGTATCGCGGATGTCACAGTCACTATAAGCTCATTTTATATGAGGGTACAGCCATGTAAGAAGAGAATACATGAATGCATTTCACCAGCTTGTTACGAACTGCTTCATATGAAATCACAGGATCTAATTAAAATGACCTTTAAAGGGTTAGTTGACTCACATAACAACAGGAACGTATTGTCTCACTTATTACTAGTGGTGTCTACCCATGCAGAGAATGTTTTATTTGAGATATTTGTCTCAGAAAGTTCTGCTTCAACCCCAATCAGTGGAGGTGAATGGAATTTTGCTGTGGTGCTCACAGCATTGACAAATTACATTTGACAATTCAAAAGAAAGTTCTCTCTTCAGAAACCAAGTCTCCTGGATAATCTAAAGTAAGGATGCTAATTTTTTTTTTCAAACCGATAACCGACCCTCGTTAACCGATTATTAACCGTTAACCGACAAGATTAGTGCCTCGCATGCAGCGGTGCACCAGCTGCAGTGTGTGAGCACAACAGACAACTGAGTCCCCAGTTCACCAGTCCAGGAGAGTTACTGTAGCAGCCATGATGCTGCGTGTAGTGTCGAGGACACATGCAGCCACTTTCAAAGTAAGTCTCTACCATTTACTTTAGCTGTGTGTCTGTCTGACGTAACGTTAGCGAGTGTCCGACAGACCGTGTGTGTGTGTGGCGGAGGTTGTCGGTGACGTTATAGATGTGAACGTAGCTGTAGCAGTGTGTGTACAGTTTATTTGTCGGTGAATAAATGTTACAGCTGCCAACTTCCTGTATCTTGTAACACCAGCTCAGACTCTCTTAAAGGGACTGTTTGTAACTTCTTACACGTATAACTCATTGCGGGTCTTTGTCCCATGCGCGCTCGCGTGTGGCTACGCTGTTCAGACTCAGACTCCAACACAAACTACACGGAAGCACCAAAACCTCTTGGTTGTATCTAGTGAAGCCCGTCTGTTAAACAGTGTTGGCCGCGGTCGGAGGACGCGGGGGAGACCGTAGCTTTGGTCTCCAGGACCGGAGTCTCTGCTGTACTCTGCTCCTCTGCCTGCCTGCTTGCCTTCACTCACACACCGCGCTCGTTCTCGCTATTTCGCTCCAACTCTCACGTGCATGCGCGCACACTCCACACTGCAGAAGAATTAGTTTAGCTCTGAGAATATCTAGTGAATGTACAGTGGACGTTTGTGCAGAAATAACTGCTGCAGCTCCTCCAGACCAACAGAGGTTTCCCGTGTCTTGTGAAGTGACGGGGCTCCGCAGAGAGAAACGTTATCGTCTCCTACCAAAACTCCGGTGTCTCCCCTGTTCCCTCCGGCCGCGGTCGGGAGGCTGAGGCAGGAAAAGCGCGAGCAACAGGACGCTGACTTTCGTTGACTTAACGGCCACAGGTGTCGCTGTTAACAAGCAATATCTGATTCTTACAAACAGTCCCTTTAAGGTGGGCTGTTAAGGTGGACCAGCTTTTCTCCTTTAAGTGAAATGTCGCTCCTCTGAGTTTTGCTCAGCTTTTTAATTAATTTTCAATATTTCTTTTAACCGTTTAACCGATAGCATTAATCGTTTAAAATTCTTTATGTCGGTTAACGGTTAATTATTAGCATCCTTAATCACAGTGATCAGTTTTCATCCCAATGGGTCAAATAAATAGTCCCTATGAAAACTATTCTGCGGATTTAACAAAACAGTCTCCACTCTACGTCCACTTGCATGTTTTAAGCGTGGGTACTCTTAAACCAACATGTACGAGAAGTCCAAAAAGTGCTCAAAATAATGAAGTAAAGTTTGATCGTCTACAGTTCAATGACAACCGAGCACATTTAATCTGCTGATGAAGCCCATGTGTTATGTTTGACAGCTCCAGAACAAGTGAGTGGACCTTGAGTGGTGATTGTTTTGTCAGCTGCTGTTTCCAATGGCAAAAAAAGACCTGTCAACTGTGGATTGTCCAGGTTAACTGGGACACCGATTTTAGTGCTGATTTTATCAAACATCTTTTTTTTTATGCTGTGAGCATCACAACTGAAATTACATCCACCTCCACTGTATCAGGGCAGAAATCTAAGAGACAGATACCGCAAAACCAGGGCAAATAAAACCATCTGCATAGCAAGACAAGATTTGTTCTTATTTTTTTTTAATTTGCTGAGTGGTTTAACTGCTCACCTTGCTGTAGTGATATACAAGTGTACTCCTTGACCCTGTGATATCACCGTTGGGTGGGATTACAGGTGAAACAAAGCTCAAAGGCTCGATATTTCCAACCAGATATGCAGTGAAACTCTGTTGCTCAGCCTTTCAGATTCAGACTAATACAATATTTGCTAACTGGGTCATTTGTAGAAAACGCACTTGAGAAAACAATCCCACCATAATCTCCATTAATAGCAATTCTAGAGCTTTCGATTATCAGAATCAGAAACACTTTATCCCCGGGGGAAATTGGGATGCCACTGTTGCTCTTATAAAAAAGCATAAAGAAATATAAGAAAAAGTTTGTAAGGAGTATGTAAAATGTAAATTATGAATGCTATATAACACAGTATATGTAGACTAATAAAGATAAATAATAAAATTAAGAAATAAAAAATAGGAAATATGTACAAATATGTGCATCAAACACATATAATATATTGAAGAAACAAATCACCGGCACACACAGATAAAGTGTCTTTTTTAGTTTATATGATGATCACGCTGATGACGGTTTATAGCTGAAACACGACTCTTTATCTGTGAGTATCGGTGATTTGTTTCTTCTGATCTTACTACTACCTGGCACCCGATACTGTTCAAGATTTGGAGACGTGCTCGCTGCAATTTTCTATTTTGTCTACATACAATCTAGTACAACCACAGTGTAAATAAATAAATAAAAAATGCTGAGAAGTGGGATCTGAGTGTGTTAATAATATAAACGCAAGAATAGTATCAATAACAATTAAATAAGAATGTTTCTTGAAATGTACAGTATAAATGCAGTATTCATGCCAGAGTATTGCACAGTTGAATTATTGCACAAATTATTGTACAGTTAATCAGTCAGTATTGCACACAAGAAAAATCAGAAATGATGGGGTAGTAGCTGCTGACTATTAGGGAGAGTTGAAAGGTTTGACGGCCACAGGCAGGAATGACTTCCTGTGGCGCTCTGTGGTGCATCTCGCTGGAATGAGTCTGGCACTGAATGTACTCCCGTACTTTATCAGCACATCATGGAACGAGTGGGAGACATTGTCCCAGATGACACGTAGCTTGGACAGCGTCCTCTCTGACACTGCCGCTATATCTCATGATCTTCATCAGATATGGAGTTTGCCCCCTTCTAACACGGGCGTCCCTTAAAGTGAACATCTACGAGTCCACGACAAGTGAGCAGCATCCATCTGCTGATGGAGATCATGTGATATGATCAAAAGCTCTACAACAGCTACTAAATGACAGTGCAAAGATTTGGCTTTTATTAAATATGACATAAATAAATATGGTCCTCCTCTGCTTTGACATTGGTATCTCAATCAGCAAAACCGTGGACACCCCGCAGAAAATCAAACTTTACACAGTATTGTGCAATTCAATTCATAAATAAATTGAATAAATAGATACTTATTCAATTTATTTATGAATTTAATTGCACAATTCTGTTTTGTCAGGGGTATATTTTTACTCTGATAATACAATGTAGGAGAGGGAATGACCATGTTACCATTACTGCACACTGTACTTGTAGACATCGTCTATTAACTCTAGCTACAAGCCAAACTGTGAGGGCATGTGTACTGGGCTACAGGGCTATCATTTTCAGAACTTTAAATATATCATTACAAATCACAATAATTATCAATATCCTTTTTTTTGTGCCTGAGTGTGTCCTCTCAGGTGATTACTGGGGGCCTATAACCAGTCTTCAGGGAGCGGGAAATGGAGGTTGTTGAAATATTATTCGTCATAATAAAACCAGCTGGCAAATAGCCTGAAGCTGCCGGCAGTAGAAGAAAATGTAGACCAACATGAACGGCAACAACTAAACAGCTTGTACAGTGGAGAGCATAGGGACAGAGAGGGGAAATGGCAGCATGCTCCTCCTCTAAGCCCTCCTAACAGTTTCCAGCGGCAGGAAAAAAAGTTCAAACAAACCTCATCGGTTTAAAATGTCAAATGAAGTGTTTATTTGCCAATATACATGGCTAAACATATTATTTTATGCTCCCTAAATGGCCAAAAAGCTACTAAAAACCTGACCAAGCAATATCATCTTAAAGGAAATTAATTTTCTCTTCCCCTCCTCTCTGTAATCACCAGCCTCCTCCAGCATTAAAGCACTTTACGAGAGCCAGTCTTGTCCATAAATACAAAAAAGGAGGATCTGTTTTTACTAACCACTAAACTCAGCCCACAAAGAAAACAAAATGTTTGTTTGAAGGTGATCCTCGCTGTCTGTGCTTCATTCACGTTCCAGATTTAAAGCAGCAGCAATAACAATCACTTCTTCCTGTCATATTGTGGGCTGTTTGCATGCGCCAAGACAATTCAGTCGTTCATGGGTGAAGTGTGATTGTTACATTGCACCCAGCGGCTATGCACCAGTGTGTTACTGTGAGGACACATATTTCAGAAAAGTCTAGAGTCATCTGTCTAAATACATTTCCCCCACTGTCTGTTTGTGTTGGCTCACATGAAGTATCAGCATTCATGTTCTGTGTGGCTTTATGGAGATGATAAGTCATAGTCAAACTGAGTGTAATGGTGGAAATAAAGAAGAGGGAACGCTGCGAGATCAAAAGCTGTTTGATTTTCAATGAGGTTTGATGGGATTCAGATACTTCTAACAGCTGTAATGCAACATAAAGGTAGATTTGTCCGCATTAGGACTGCAAGACAAGGCTGAGTTGAATAGCAAGTTTTTAAAGGTCTACTCTTATTAGCAGAAGCAAGGTTTTCATGGAAGTGCCTTTATTAATTACAGACAGAGAGATTTTGTAACACTGCCGTAAATCTGCCATTTCGCCGCCTTTTGCTTTTTAACACTGAACCAAACGACAGCGACATAATGCCGCTACGATGTGGGATGTTATGCTCTGGCCACACAGGGAACATCAGCAGCGCGTGGCGGTTGCCTCGCTGAACGGCAGCGTGTCTCACGCATGTGGCGTCCACACTGGCAGCGTTTCTGCTGCTGCTGTCAGCCCTTTCTTTCTACATAGAGTTTGCCTTTCATAATGGCCAGAAAAAGGTTAAGAAGCGTGTGCTCATTTGTAAATAATACTAATAATCCAGAATTAAAATCCGGTACTTTATTCATTCATGGAGCGCTGCAAGTCACTGCATTTCCTACAACACTGTCCTGCAAATATTTCAGAATAAAAGCCTTGTGTTAACAAATGAAGGAATTCTGTCCACAGAAAAAAACGCTTGAGGGCTTTTGAAATGAAAGCAGGAAGAGTTTTTATCAACTCCGTGACTTATTCTACAGATACAGACATTGAAACTGTAGTAATGTTGCTGGTATGATGTCAATATACTGTCAAAAGATCACTTTCACTTTTGTTGCTGTGAACCGCGTGGCTCACAGTAAAAATAGGTGAGACCTCGAATGAACGAGCAAAGATTGATTGAACCTGACTCGAGACGGCACGGCAGGTCAATGGTGCATTCACATGCTCCTCGGATGGTCCCATTTCCAGAGTTGGAAAGTCATTCTTCCGAATTTGGTGTGTTCATGAGCTTTAAGTCGGAATGTGGAAACAACATGGCCGCTAAAATAAGATGTGTTGTTTTTTTATTGCTCAGAGCATTTAAACAACTCGTTGACAGCTGTTTCTAGTATTTGTCTGACAAGGAATAGCAAACGGATCAGGTGAGCTGAAACGTGATGGGGAACAAATTTGTCCAGTACCACAGTAATGCATCACAAATACAATTATAGATCGTTGGTCAGTGACAGAACTTGAAATGTTCGATACATTCACATATATCAACTCCAAGGAACCGATTCTGTGAAAGAAGTCGGTCTACATCACTATTCCTCAAAAAACAACACTGTCAAGACAGTTTGCTAATGGTGATATTATGTGTTGATGGTCTTAAAGAAACAGTATATAGCATTTAGGGGGATCTAGTGGCATAAACAGAATATAATAATAATAATAATAAGTATGATTTCTTTAGTGTATAATCACCCGAACATAAGAATAGTTTGTCTTGAATAAGCCGTTTATATCTACACACGGAGCGGGTCCTCTTCACGGAGCTGGCCACCATGTTTCTACAGCAGCCGAGAATGGACAAACCAATCACCGGCTCTAGATGGGGACATTCGCGTCTCCACCGTAGTTCTCCTACACGCTTGGTACACATTTCAGTTGGTTGCAATCTGCAACCACACCGCTAGATGCCGCCAAATCCTACACGCTGCACCTTTAAGTTGTGTTTTTCTCATCCTACAACTATCCCAAAAATACAGGTTTAATTGGAAAAAAAAGTATTAATTTACTGTTGTAAAACAGTCATTACCTATATGGAGTTTTTAGTTTGGTTTTTACCAGTAGGTGTGACATGGGATATTTTAATAAAAAAAATTATTTTACTAAACGAAACTTTGGTACCGTTCATCATCAGATGACCATCTGCAAGCTGTTGTTACGGTTGTTGATGTAAAGATGACTCAGCATTTACTTACATTATCAGTTTTTAACTTTCCGGCCGTGTTGTTTTCAGTCCCAGCTGGCCCTGTCAGCGCTGGTTGTACGTAGATTTAAATTCCATTCAGAAATGACTTAGATCGCTGTACCGCATGCTGCTGTTTCCAAACATTAAAACAAGTGTATGATGTAGCTTCATGTTCTTACAGCAAACTGCATCATGTCCCCTTCAATGTCTGAGGCTTTCTGTAAAATTAAATAAATCCCCCCCCATTTCTCCCCATATGCTCCTTAGATCAACCAGAGGAGAGTTCAATTCAATTGGTCGTGTCATGCATACCTGTATCCATTCCAGGTTGAATTAAGTGACACATCCCGACTGCTGGCCATTGAAGCAAAAAATTAGCCTGCCGGCCCAGCGAAAGGTCAGCACAGAGGGGGGAAGAAATGGAGGGTCACATTTCTCTAACCGTGAACTCCTGCTGAAAGCGAGTCAAGCTGCCAGCAGCCTTGACAAGAACCAGACAAGGGAGGTACGCTTGGTTATTTCAAGAGCAGATAGGCACCCTCCATTTCCTCTAACTGAGATATACTCTGTCATAGACTTACAGTGTTTCACGAGGTAACGCAGTCACAATTCTTACTGTTTGCGGAGTCTGTTTTGTGTGCAACGTTTTATCCATTGTGCTACCTGAGCTAACTGCAGCAAACAGATAGCATCAGACTCTATGTCATTAGGTTAATTGAAAATCAGCCAGCTTCTTGGAGACGTGCATTTTTGTTCAACTTGTTCATTTAACTCTCTCTACTTATTATAGAGATAGACACGACGTAACAACCACATAAAAAAGGAAATATCTTGTAACCTTACATTCTATTTACTAATTGGAAACAGGTTTGCTTGTTGTTCTTGAGTTAGCACTGTATCAGTTGATTTCCTCATACAAAGGTGGACATTGTATACCTCATTGATATGAATTTAATTATTCAATAATTGTATTCCCTTGGGTATATTAACCCAAAGCAAATGAAAATCACCTGACTTTGGAAGGAATTAAGATGACTACGACCCTGTGATCTAATTCATTTTCAAATAGTTTTTGAAAAATTAAACAAGATGAGTTGATGCACTTTGCAATTTGACATGTCTGATTACAGTGTAGTGTGAAAAAAAGTGGAAATTAATTTAAAAGTTCTTTGGTGGTGCCAAACTAATCCAAACATGCACCCCCCTGGCCAGAGTCAGAGTGCAGTGAATATATATATATATATATATATATATATATATATATATATATGCACACACAGGAGTGGTGGAGGTAGAGGTTTTGTCATGGCTTGATAGACATGGCTGTCCATATTTGTTTATTTTAGGAGATAATCAGTCCTTCTAAGCATGAACTCTTATCTCTCCCCGTGGAGAAAAAAAAAACAGCTACAGATAAGGAAGAGATGCAAAAGTTTCCATTTGCTTGCGTGATGCGCAGTCTAAAATCTCCGTCTATCACTCCCAGGTAGCTTCTCGGGCTCACGTGACCGACTCTTATCAGCCCTGGCGTCGGGGGTCACGAGACAGCCGACAGATTGTATGCCAGGCGTTTTTTAGCTCGTCACCCGGAGGATTTTGATACTTCCATCTCCATAAACAAGTAGCAGATCCCACTGCCTCACCTGGAGAAAAGCAATTACTGTGAAGTTTCCTAACTGACGGGCTGCCAATCACAACTCCTGGATGAGTTTAGATTCCCCGCACTTAGTGCAATTATTTTGCTGCTATTTTGTTGACACTTGCCTTTCAAAGGCATTCACACTACATTTTAAGAGCAAAGTAAGTTTAATATCAAGGCAAGAAGACGTTCTTCAAAGCAAATTTATTCGGAGGGAAATTTCCTTAAACTGTTGACAGTGGTGCAACACAGCTCAAAGAAATAATTTACATAACGGACGCAGCTAATAAATTGACAAGTATCCATGCACTATCTGTGCACTATCTCTTGGTTAAACTGTCACCAGCACATTTGCGGTAAAGGAGCCCCATCATTAAAAACTCAGCCGGCCGCCACACCACTGCCGCTTATTTCAAAGGAAAAGTGTCTGGACTTTGGTCTCTTCCTCCCCATTACACTGGGAAAGATCAGAAACTTGCCGTCTTCTTCAGGAGGACATCTCTGCAACTGGCCCAGCGCCTTCAAATGATTCACCCCATTAAGGAGCCAATCAGGTATAATGAAGCACGGGGCAAACTCGGTGGCTGAGCCGGATAAATTATTTACTGGGACTTGTCATCCTTCTCCCATCGAGGTGCTGCAGTCACAGAGGAGCAGCAAGACACATGAAGGCTTTCCGGGGTGGAGAGACTCCGTAAAGCTGGTGCCACCCCCACCCCCCCACCCCCGCTATCCACCACTCCACATCACCGAGGTCCACCTCCCACATCCTTTCCTCCCTCGCTTCCTCCTTCTCCTCCTCCCCTCAGTCACCCCCTCATCCTCCTCAAATCAAACAGCCTTCCCAACCCCAACCCCACCCCTCGTTCTCCCCACCTGTCAGACGTTGGGAGATAGAGGGATGGAGCCGGCACCACTTCGTTACCAGCTTCTCACTTGGAGGTTTCAAACAGATTTCAGCTAATGAGGGAGCATTTAGAAACTCAGGGATGCCGACATCTAGAAGGGGGAGGGAGATGAAGGAGGAGGGGGGGGAGGCTACTTTACAGCAGTGGGCACACACATATACAGTACACACACACACAACATACAAACCCGCTGCATCCTCACACCTTGTCTCGTGCATGTGAATCCCACACACACATGGATAGCATGCACTCACCTGTACACACTGTTTCTCACACACACAGCTCAGGGTTGTCAGTGCAGGTGAACAAAGTGAATAGGATATGTGACTGACAATAAAGATTTCTTTTAACATCAGTGGGAGGAAGGCGTGCGGGGCGGGGGTGTAGGGGAGGTGAGTCTGGGGAGACAGGCTGCAGAAGTTCACATTACTCTGAGGGACCCGTCGGCTGCATATGCCATCTTTAATGACGAGGCCTCGCCAAACTGGCACCCAGTTAGCCAACCAGGAGAGTGCAAAGTGAGAGAAGACACCCCGCAAACCTATTATTTCAAACCTCTTTTTTTTCTTCCTCTTTACTCCCCCCCCCCTTCCCACTGTATTTCCTTTAAATGTGAGTTTTAATAGACACCGCTAAATTTCCGCTGCCGTCTCCTTAAAGTTTAATTCGCCCACTTTTCTTTCACTCCTGCATCCACATTGTGGAGCCGTGGCGGCAGCTGCAAACAGGGCATTATTATTTCATATTATGAAAACATTCTTTTTAGATGAAGTGAAGGGGAGGGAGAGGACCGGCTGTGGCAATATTTTCATGGCACAGTTATAATGGCAGGTTGGGAAGTGAGCAAGAGAGGACCCACTTTTTATATGACACTAATATCCTCCGCGCTAACTGGGTGGCGAGGCTTATTTACTGTATTCAAGAGTTTCACTATTTTTCAGTGGTTGTGTGAAAAGTTGCTTGGAGGTGAATTGAAGGTGACTGTGTGGGATTCTTGGCAAAAAAAGGATACAATTATGTTTGTGTCCACAGCTTTGGATACCAAGTTCTGGCTCTGTATCCAGAGCTTTTCAAAAGTACCACCACGAACGATAAACTATAAAATGCTGTTGGTTTGGCCCAAGGATGGTGATTGTGATGGTGATGGTGATGGTGACATCACCTATGCTATGTTTAGGGTTTGGTAAACTTAAGGCTTCTAAAAATATTTGGCTGTAGTTGGCAACAATCGTGGTCATGATTATAAGAAACCAACGCCCTCTGTTGGTATAGGAGATTAGATGTGCACATGGGTCCAAGTGACGCTTGACCGTCATGACTGAATCTGTCCATCTGTCACACTGGACTACAACAAGATATCACAACACCGACCATATTGCTGTGAAAGTCTGGGTATCTGTGGTAATTTTTTGTGCTTTCTCCTACGAATTCAGCAACACGTGTCAAATTCCGCTCGTTGCATGCATAAAGTCTTTTCAAAATAAACTCCCATCTTCACAAGAAACAACTTGGTTAGGTTTAGCATAGCTTAAATTGAGCAATGACGATCAGAATAGACCCAAGGCTATTAGACCAAAATGTTGTTGACTCTTAACAGACCCGAATAAAGAGAGAACACCAACATGGTGGCAGCATGATGTGTCACCAATTGACAACCTTCGACAGATGAAAAGAGGAGCATTAGCTTCTAGTTTTTGTCCCTGAACTTCACAGTTCACACTCTTGCATCAAAAACCCATTTTTCTCCTGTGTTGATTATGACAGACCACGTGATCAGACCAGATAGAGGTCCGCTCGGGTCCACCTTGGTATTAGATATACTGACTCAGAGACCTGAGACCTGTAGGAATACATGGAGACCTTTACTGACCCGATCCGACCGTATATGATGTGAAGCCAGCCAGAGTCAGGTCCTTGGTCGGGTCTCAGATACGCTCTTAGAAATATAGGTGCTAACTAGAACCATACAGGGTTCTTGGTCTGTCCTCAGAGGAGAACCCTTTTTGGTTCATTGCAGAGCCTTTTGTTAAGGTTCCCTTTCAGAGGGTTCTACCTAGAACACAACATAAAGGTTTATACTTACAACCTGAACCCAGAATGAGAGGTTCTACAGAGAACCCTTCTATGGTGTAATGGTCCCGCTCTGAAGGTTCTATCCGGAACCTTCTAAGGGTGTTAACAAGAACCCAGCCAGGGGGTTCTACCAAGAACTCTTATATTCCAAGGTGTTAATCTAGAACCCACCCAGGGGGTTCTACCGAGAAACATTTTATATTCCAAGGGTTTCATCTAGAACCCTAAAGCGGCCAGTGCTGATGCAGTGCAGCACAATCCACAACAATCATGGTTCTGAATCACAGTTTTTATAGGTGTCTGGGCTGGGTTGTGGGCATTCCCCTTTAACACCCCTGCTTTCAACAATCCTTGAAGAAGTCTTTCTTCCAAACAGGGTTCTTTGGATGAAAGAAAGTGGTTCTTAATGGAACCGTAATCTTACAAAGAAAAAAAGGGTTATTCAGAAGCAATTGAGAACCTCATACCTTCAGGAAGAGCCCATTTGGAATCCTTATTTCTACGAGTGTA
>CAKALU010006488.1:0-19731 GCA_916700995.1 Hozukius guyotensis | reverse complement strand
TGGAGTCCCTCCTCCGGACCCCCCTCCGCCCACCCTGTTCTGTTTGTGGAACGTCTGGGATCCGTCCCTTGAGGGGGAGGCTCTGTCATGTTCTGGCTTTGCCAGTCTCTTGTTATTAGTTATTTGTTTATGTGATTTTGGTTTGTGTTTGGTTTCTTTTATATTCTCATTCCAGTTTCCTGTTTTATTTTGTAATTCACTCCTCCTGTGTCTTGTCTGGTTTTACTTCCTACCTTTGTTTGTTTTCCCACCTTTGTTAATTGTCTGCCCCGCCCTGATTTGTTGCACCTGTGTTTAATCACTGTCCTGTATTTAAGCCTGTGTTTTCCCCTCGGTCTTTGTCGGTTCGTTTGTCTCTCCAGCCCCGTCTACCTTGTCCTCCGTGTTACTTGTTACCTCCTGCTCTGATCCTGGTGTTCCTCGTGTTTCCCTGGTTTGTGATTTTTGGTTTTGTTCTTTTGTACTTTGTTCCCCTCCCTGCCTTTTGTTGTTTGGATTTTTCAGCTTGAAATTATTAAAGCTCGCTTTTATTTTAAACTACTTTCCTGCCTGTAACTCTGCGTTTGGGTTCCCCGTTAAATTCACACACCTCATGACAGTAGGAGATGCTGAAAACCTGAGCAAAGCCACTATTTGCCGCTCCATCAGACAAGTGTATCTGGCATTGAAAGGATTTTCGCACATCTTCATTACCTTCCCCGGCCACAGAAGAACGTGCTTCATAAAAGAAGAATTCTACAAAATTGCAGGTAACATGATTTTCAGATTACAAAAAAGAAGTGTTACATTAGAACAGTCACAGTATGGCCTACTCATTATTTTGTGTTACAGGTTTCCCTAATGTTATTTGTGCGCTGGACTGCACCCACATTAGACTTAAACGCCCCTCATTTTGTGAACCGAAAGTCCTACCACAGTATCAATGTTCAGGTAAGAATGCGTTATGAGTTATTTTATGCATTCATTACCTTAACACATCTTATTGTTTCAGATGATTTGTGATGCTTACTGTGTCTTCAGTAATGTATAGGCACAGTGGCCTGGCTCGGTCCATGACTCCCGCATCTTTTCGTGCCAGTACTAGTGATGTTACGTGCTGTGCCGAGGCTTCGGAGCGTGTGTTGAGTAATCCAGGAAGTTTTCCGCGATGCGCGTATCGAGGCTTGTATCGTTTTAGACCGATGACGTCATTGATGACGTCCGAAGCCTCGCTGCCCGGCCGTACCGCGTGACTGGTTCAGGAAGTGGTTCAGATCTTGGCGCGAGGTTTTGACAGCAATATAAACCCCATGGGATCCCTTCAAAATGTGTGGTTGTGATAGAGGCGAGTTTGGATAGTTTGAGATTTTGGATAGTTTGAGATTTTGGATAGTTTGAGATTTTGGATAGTTTGAGATTTTGGATAGTTGCTTGGATGGAGCCAGCAAGGAAGAGAATGACTTCCCCTGTATGGGAACACTTCGATCTGATTTCTCCCAATAAGGTAGGCTACATGTAACATTATTACAGGTGCATTACGTTTGCTTATCAAAACCTTTATTTTTCACTATCTGTCTTTCATTCAAAGGTGAAGTGTTTATTGTGCTCAAAGGAGTTGGGTTACAATAATAACACGTCATCCATGCGAAGGCATTACCGTGCCTTGCATGAGAACAGGGAGGCAACTGGAGGTGAACCCAGCCAAGATAGGTCATTACAAATATTACAAATATACTGTCTCAATTTTACTATGTTGACTTTTGCTAATCATGCAAATAAAAGACAGACACTGTAGTTACATAGATTCTCTTTTTTCCAGGCACCAGAAAACAAGTGCTGGATGAAGCCTTGGTCTCCATGATAGTGAAGGATACACAGCCCTTCAGTTTTGTGGAGGATGTGGGATTTAGGGACTTAGTGTCTAAATTAGACCCTACCTATGTTCTCCCCACAAGGTAGGTGTGTACGGGTGCATGGATAAAGCAAAAGAGTATTTTGATATTACATCTAACAATTAAGCACTGTTTTTTTCTTTCCTTTAGGCTCTAAAGGCCATGGTGGATGTCAAATACACCTCAGCAAAGGAGAAGGCCAAAGCTATAGTGCAGAAGGTGGCTGCAGTAAGCCTTACTTCTGATATGTGGACATCCATTAACATGGATGCCTACCTGGCAGTTACCTGCCATTTTGTTGATGAAAACACCCGTCTGAGTTCAGTATTGTTAGGTGCACTGAAATTCCCTCTCACACACACTGCTGAAAATTTAGCGTGTGTGAAAGCCTCCCTCATGGAGGAATGGGGAATCACCAATAAGGTAACATGTCTAGTTACTGATGGTGCAGCTAATATGATTGCCTGTGGCAGGGAACTGAGGCTCCGCCACACTATCTGCATAGCGCACACACTGAACCTCATTGTTAAAAAGGCTCTTGAACTGACCCCCGTGCTCTCTGACATCCGGGCCAAGGCGAGGAAGCTGGTTGGATACTTCAGAAGTAGCACCACTGCTAAGGTATGTTCTTTGACTTTATTACAATTTTTGATAATGCTAATATTTTGTTTGTGTTACTGCTGCTGTGACGGAATTAATTGCTAATCTGTATATTTTTTTAAAGGAGAAGCTTGCACAGGTGCAACAAGATATGGGGAGGCCAAAACTGAAGCTTCTGCAAGAAGTTGACACCCGCTGGAACAGCACCTTCCACATGCTGCACCGTCTGGTGGAGCTCCGAGAGCCAGTGGGGGCAGCTTTAGCCGGTCTACAAACCGACATCCCCTCACTGACCTCAGAGGAGTACAACACTGTCAGTGGGTGCCTGTCATTGCTGTCATCATTTAATGATGCCACTGTGGAGCTGTCAGCAGAGGAAAATGTTTCCGGATCGAAGGTGGTTCCACTGCTGAAAATGTTGGAACAGATGCTGCAGGAAGACATTACAAACACGGCAGCTGCAGTGGCGAGGGAAATGGGAGACCACCTCATAAGGCAGCTGAGGGAGAGGCTACACACCCTTCAATCAATGAGCATCATGTCACTGGCAACCTTACTGGACCCAAGGTTTAAGGTAATAGGATTTTTCAGTGCAACCAAAGCCACAGAAGCAATAAAAAGGCTAACATCCGAGTGTGCAGCCGTTATTAGGTCTGCTCAAACCCCGGAGTCAGATCAGCCATCAACATCACAGGATGCTCAACCTGCAGCCCGAGGTAGTTTTTATTTGGTTTTGAGGTCAATATTTATTATTACTACACTCACTAACATGGTCTGTGTGTACTTCTCAGGTAACAAACTGTGGCGTCATTTGGATGAGAGTGTCATGCATGCCAGGAGAATCCAGAATGTGACGGCAGATGCCACTGTGGAGGTCCAGCGGTTCCTGTCGGAACCAAACATTGGACGAATGGAGGACCCTCTCTTGTACTGGGAAGGACAAAAATGTATCTACCCAAATTTATATAAACTTGCTGTTGGATTTCTGTGCACCCCAGCCTCATCGGTACCATGTGAAAGAGTCTTCTCAAAGGCGGGAGAAGTTGTATCGAAAAAAAGAAATCGCCTCAGCCCGAACACGGTTGAGAAGCTTCTGTTCTTAAATAAAAATGAATAAAGTCTCCCCTGTACTGTACATCATTGTCCTAGTTACACAAGCACATTCAATGCCCAATCCCAAGTTACACAATCACATTCACTGTCCTCTGCCTGGTTAAACCAATGCCACTTTCCAGAAGTAACACAGAACACTAATATTACCCCTCCTGCCATTATTATATTATATTACAGTACACTACAATACAATTATTGACCAAAGGATTGGTTTACACACATAAGATGCATTAGTCACAAAACAATTACAGTTTATTATACATGTATGTTATACACTCATAATATACTTACTAGAACATAGACATTATATTAATTATTATATAGATATAAATGGATTACATGGTAATGGATTTTTTTTTATTGTTTATAGTCATTTCCAACAGCCTTTACTGGCTCAAAATACAGTATATAACAGATCAGGTGGTTAAGATCATATCTGCCTGTTTTACACTCTTTGACCACCAGGTGGTTTCGTGAGCACATGAAGCCTCGAGCAATGAACCCTTTTCCGAACCAATTTGCTGGAAAGCTTCAAAGCTTCATGAGGCTTCATCTCGCCATCACTAGGATACACCACTTATCTGAACCTTAACACAAAATAGACCTAAACTGTAACTGTGGGCCTCCCAACACACTTTTACTACCCAAATTCACCTAAACTTTCAACATTACAGGTTCACAATTGGATGAGCCCCCACTTGTTATGCCCAGCTCGTTCAAGAGCATAAATAAGGGAAGTCCACACAGTAACAGTGAAGTAAGCAGGTACATTTTGTAAGGAAAATTCAACTGAATCAAAATAAGGTCAATAAGGGTATAAAGTCAGTAGTCAGTAGTGAGTCGTGGGTGATGGGTGCTGTGAAACTATAAGGCTAACCTAAAATCCCTGTAACATGAACGATAACTAAAGATAAACAAACCAAACCAAACCAAGCTGGGAGCCTGCAAGGCACCAGCCTTCCATGAGGGAGAGAGAGAGGCCATCTTGGAATTACCCTGCTTTTATCTGCTCCCAGCAGGTGAGGCCAATCTCCTAATGAGAGGGGAGGGGCCAGGCAATAAGGGGAACTGACAGAGGCAGGCCAAGACAGAGAATCAAACTGACAAGGCCGTCACAATCTTTGTTATAGTTTTACTTTTTACGATCAGCTACTGAAGTGGTCTTTTGTAAGATGCTTGATGTGGTTGTGAGTGACGGTATTAAATTATGGAGCAAACCAAATTTGCTCTTATGGGGCAGTTAAGATTGACTTGAGTTGACCCGGATTCTGGAAAAAGGAGGAAATCAACTGGAGTAGATAAAAGAGAGGATTTTATAGCTTAACAGGGTTGTCAAAAGCCAAGCATTGTCTTGTTCTCAGAGACACCATTTATGTCCTGAAAGAAGATAGTCATTATGTTTTAAACATTTCACTAGTAAGCAATACTCAATATTAGCCCATAAAAAAATAGCAAACTGAATGGTGCAGAGATGGTTCAAAATCAGGGAACAAGGAGAATATGTTATTCAGCTAACTTTGGATTTAGGTGATTAGGATCTGCTATCAACAACAACATGCTGGTATGGAAATTCAGGGGCTAGAAACAAAAGCAAGCTCACAAAAATAGTTAAAACAGCCAGAAAGATTATAGGGAACCCCCAGAGACAGCTGGTGGAGCTGTATAATACACGAACCAAGAGGAAAGCATCATTAATATATTAAAGATGCTTTCCTCTTGGTTTGTGTACAGGATACCCACAACAAAGATGTCTATTCTATTCTATTTTAATAGATGAGTAATAGATGTGCTCATTCACAACACTAAGACTAGACTATTTCTGATTTAGCCCTGCATCAACAGTGATATCTGTTACTTTCATCTGATAATACCCTCCTTACTATAATCTCAGTTTTAAGGCTAGAGTGAAGCTCCTGGCGTCATATGAAACTACAAAAACCTGAGGAATCCATTGGTACCAACCATGTCCACAACCATAATTAATCGTGATTAACTACGGAAAATCATGCGACAAATCATGCGATTAAATATTTGAATAGTTTGACAGCCTTAATTCTGATATGATAGAGACTTAATGGTAAGAACCACCACAAAAGAAACTAAGGACTCAAGTCAATTCAAATTACTTTATTTTCATTGATTTGTGTAGTGAACAAATTCAATTCAATTCAATTCAATTTATTTTTGTATAGCGTCAAATCACAACAGAAGTTATCTCAAGACGCTTTATATATCGAGCAGGTCTATGACCGTACACCATAGTTTAGAGACCCAACAGTATCCACCAAGCGCGCTGTGGCCAGGAAAAAAAAAAAAAAAAAAAAATGCAACATGTAAAAACATAAAACATATATATAAAAAAATACTAACTAAGTCACGTACAAAAGCTAATGATAAAAACACGGAGTAAGAGCCGGGGGCAGTAGGTGTAACAGTGCAGTAATGCTGGCGTCTGTGTGTACGGATGAAGGTAGGAACAAAACTAGATGTGGCCCTTCTGGCTGTTAAGGGCAGGGACCTAATACACTCAAACATCCAACTTATGTATGCTGCACATTGCCGCCACCTACTGTTGTAAATCAATAATTACTTATCCTTTAATCTAACCACCAAACATAACTCACACAACACAACAATGATGAGGCCTCCCAAACAGAAATACAATCCAAAAGCTTGAGTGATTTTAGAATATGGATCGTCTTAGATGTAGACCAGAGTTATTGCTGTCAGCAAACCGACTAGCAGGGTCACCAGTGGGGTCAGCAGTGGGGTCACCTGGCCTGCAGCACTCATCGCTCTCACCACTCTGACTGCAAGAGAAGAACCAAAATTTACATAAAATGTATATTCATCAAGCTTGCTGTCATCAAAAGTACAAAAGGTATCAGAAGATAAGAGATCTTTACCTAAATTATGTTGTGGCAGGATTAGTGGTCCTAGTGAGATCTGTTCAAGTTCAAGGTCGGGTGTGTCCCTCCTACCTCGGTAGTGGTGACCTGGGAAGCAGTGCTGAAGGAAAACAACAACATTAGAGGCTTCTGTTGATGCACCTGTTGATAATCTATCTAAACTCACTACAAACGCACACAAACACAGTAGTACTTACAGGTGTGCAGTTGTTGTGTGCCTTAAGACACAGATGGACGTGGCAGTGAAGGTAGATGGATGTAAAGTTGGTAAAGGTGAACATCCTGAAGGAGAATCGGGACACAGTGGAGACGCCATTCTGAACTATCTCTACTGTAGTATCTGCTGGATTAGGACACCTGGAAGAAGGTAGTAGAGACAATGTGACCAGACGGACTATAACGTTTTCAGACTTTGGCAATTAAGAACCAGTGATCAGCGTGCTAAGATAAGATAAAGTTGCAAAAGCTCCTTTACATTTCTGTGATGAGATCCCAGCGGACGGGGGAGCTGGCGACGTTGATCGGCGTGGCCCAACAGGATTCCACAACGGTAGATATCTGCCTTCCGTCGACTCCTTCTGTACGTAACTCCACATACAACCTCTGGTCGATTTCCATGTCTATGTTTCTGTTAGTGGTCATCGGGTAGCGGAAGCCAGCGTCCTGGTAGGGGATCATCCTCACATAATACCGTCCTCGGCCTGATGGAAGCTTCTTCCTCACAATGCTACAAAAACAACAACAACATATAATGTGACTACACTTGAGAAGGAACAAGTCACTGGCAGGTATTTGGCAACAAAGTCTTGCTGGATTTCTTTTAAGTTTTCTTTTTATTGTTGGTTTAAATGGTAAGTTAATTAGTGATGGTGCAAATTGCGGGAAGTGGGCAGTTACACAAAATTTCTGACAACCACGGGCACCTATTTTCAATCTTTGTAATTACCATCATCATAGAGCACCACTGCCACAGAAGATAAGTACTCAAAAAAGGTCAGAGGTGCAGATGTAGCACTGTTAAAAATTAAATTTTTAATTGAATACGTAAATATTGAAACCCTGCTATCATACATACGCCATAACGTATCACTATGGACCAGGGGTGGAGAGAGTATTCAAATCCTTTAATGAAGTAAAAGTACTAATACAGCACTGTAAAATTACTCTTTTACCAGTAAAAGTCCTGCATTGTACATGTTACTTAAGTATGTAAGTATAATCAGAAAAATTTACTTAAAGTATAAAAAATAAAAGTACTCAGTGCAGAAAATGTCCCCTATGACTATATTATCATAAGATTATTATTTCTCATGCATTCATGTAGAAGCAGGACTTTACTGTTTACTGTAGCTCATTTGTATCGGACTGCAACTAATGATTATTTTCATTAAGGATTAAAGTGGCAGTAGGCAGTATATTTTTGGCATCATTGGGCAAAAATTCCATAATAACCTTTCAGCATATTGTAATTCAAGTGTTCTGAGAGATAACTAGACTTCTGCACCTCCTTATTGCTCTGTTTTCAAAATTTAAAAAATCTAGCCCATGACAGGAGACCTTGGCCAGATCGTTTTATAAAAACAACTTTTTTTTAATCATACTTGCTCCATTTCTACCAACTGCCGCTTTAAACACAGTACTTGCGTGAATGTACTTAGTTACATTCCACCACTGCTATAGACAGATGTTCACTATAAAAAAGGACAGACAGACTTAAGTCAATAAAACATGCAGATTAGATAGTATTGTCACCTCTCTACGGGGTTGATGCCCACATCCATAGACAGGGCCTGCCAAAGAGGGTATTCACAGCAGAAACGCAGATGAATGTTTTTCTGGCGGCTGATTAGACCTCCATGAGTGTCCACGTCGCCCTGGATCAGGTTCTCATAGGTGAAATGGGTTCCATTGCTCTTAAAATTGAAATGACAAAATGGTATAAGTTATTTGTTGTAATATGTCTTAAGGAGAACATTTACATCTAAAATCTTCTTCAGTCTGTGTTGATTCCATTATAGTCTATGGGCTGTACCCTGAGAGTTGTCCCACACAGCTTGTCGTCATTGTTAAAGTGGAACACCAGTCGTCCGTCCTCGACAGTCCCGTTGCAGGAGTGATCTTGGAGGTGGAGGGCGCCGGGGTGGAAGCCAGCTTCAAACAGCTGGCAGCGCGACACGGACATTGTGCCTGAACTACTGTTACAACTGATGGACGAGTCTATGAGACAGAGATAGAAATAAAAGACATGGTCTCATGGTTAAAGCTGCATTCATCAATATTTTTAGATTGCTAATGGATCAAATGACTACTGTATATGTAGGTGTTGCTCATACTGACAAACCCACAGAGAATAGTTGACTCTCACAGATATTGTAACAATCCTATAGATTTATATTGAATCACCAATTTAAATAATTTTAACATTTTTTCAGAGAAATCATGTTTCGTCCGTCATTTTTGAATGGTGGATGGTTCACATTACTACAATACCCATCAGCATTGGCAGCCATTGTTGTTGCCAGTCAGGGGCGCCTGAAAGCATTCAAAATTGGCCCGGAAGCTGCAGATTGCAGAATCACTTTTTTCAACACCGTAATCTTTAGTTTCCACCTGCCGTCAGCGGTGCTCGAACAGAATTTTAAGGTTGGGATTTGATATTTTTTGCCTAAATGCACTTTGGGAGTCACAGCTAAATTCTACCTGTTTTTAGCGGAAGAACTATGATAAACCGAAACCTGAGTGGATCGTATTGTTCCATGCTCTCTTATTGTTTCAAGAACAATGCGATTGTACTATGTAGCAATGTCTACTACTCATCTTACACATGTCACTTCTGTGATCTAAAAACAAAGCAGTGCTTTAAGAGGAGCTGCCCTCACCGTAGCTCATATTGTTGGGCCGATGGTGGTGCTCATCACAGAAGCAGCCGTACACACCGTCCTTCTCACCACACCACTCATGCTCTGCGCAGTCCAGCTGGTCACAGGGGTCTGACTCAGCTATGGAAATAGTGGGGAAATGATGAGACAAGGAGTGATGAAAGAGAAACAAAACAGGTAAGAGAGAAGATACCTATGGTCTAATGCAAACTTACGACAATACAAAGCAGAGCGCCAATCAGAGATGTTTAACCCCAAAACAGAGCAAGTTTTCTCATAGGCTGCGACATCAGAACACAGTATGCCATTGGCTTTAGTGTAGAGGCAGAGATCGTAGACACAGGAACTGAAGAATGGCTGAGGATCAGAGTGCGGGTGACAGGCACTGAATGGGCCGCTACTGTTGGTGATGACGCTACAGAGCTCAGAGTACTCTGCCCTAAATCGACAGTTGTCCAGTCCATCACCAATCATATCATCAGTGGATCCACATCTAGAAAAGACATTATACGTTTAATACTTGGGCTGACTTTGTTTATTTTGCCACAACATATATTTCTGTAATAAGAGTGTTGTTGTTTCTTTATGTAGTGAAAGATTGTTAACTGATGATATTTTGACGCCACTTTGTGCGTAGAATACCCTACAAGTTCAGCTCACCCTGGTTGGCTTGTGGGTGAAATCCAGCTGTGTCCAAAGTGATTGTCATTTTGTGCCAATGTGCCATTGGGCAAGACTTTGTCATCTGCAGGATCACTGTTGAGGTTTCCACACATCCCGGTGACTCTATTTTGACAGTGATAGTGTACTCTGACCAGTAAAGTACTACGGCCATCAAAGTGGACTACCAAGTTAATGGCATCGACCACTATGTAGCCTCCCTGTCTGACCACCTGAGCTAAGGTTCCTACAGTTGTGGGAAGAGACACGGCACTTCCATTCACCTGGTAGGACGAAAGATTATAGAAAGATAAAGAAGGGTGAGGAGGCACTTGTCGTTACGTATGTTTACACCAAACCGATTTATAAAGTTGTTCATCTTCAAAGTAATAAATGGTTTACCTTTACTATATTGTTGGGTCCAATCCTGATATGCACACTCTCTCTTTGATTTGAGAGGTATATATCAACTGCTGACACAAACGACACGCGGTTGTTGCCACGGTGACTATTGGTGGCTACTACCTGAAACTGTGTTTCATTGGGGCCGTGGTTCACACTCTCTGTAATGATGTAAGAGCATGTGCCCTGGAAATGAGCCACTGCCCCATCAAAAGTGATGTAATGTGGGTCCCCCCATGCAGTGCAAGTAGACATTGGATCAAAACAGCCCAGCTGGCCGTTTCTGATGGTGCACTCTTGTGTAGGGGTGCAAGATGCAGCATAACAGCGCAGGTCATGGGGACCATGGCATTCACAGTACTTGGAGCAATCGTCTGTCCAGAAGAACTCACCAGCCTGCAAAAGGTGAGACAAAGACATGCATAAAAAATGATTAAAATTTAGCATGTGCTACATTAATAACACAAAATGGCTGCTGAGTGGACTGGGATAATGAAATTGTCATTGTTTTGTGTGTAGTTTATCACACACTAAATTGTAGTCATGTGATTTGCTTTTTTTTTTCTTTTTTTTTTACTGTAAAACGATATAGCTACACTGCTTGGAACCCGATTGTCATTGTTTTCTACCAAGTTATCACTCAATCTTGTTGCTTGCAGCTTTGCTAAAATGTTTCCTGAAATTCAATAGTCAAAAATCTCCTTTTAGCAATAGACTGGAGCACAAGGTAAGAACCAGAGATGTGTGTTTCCCCTTTCCTTGTCTGACTTATCTTAAATGCTATTGTCCATTTCATTTTCTTTGTAATCATATGCAACAGGTTCATAAACACATGCCATATTGTACAGTAACACACATTGACTGTATATAACAATATTAGGTAATAAAATAGAAAAAACAATAGGAAAAAAAATGGACAAATGGTGTTAACAAGAGAAAAGCAGGACAAAATGGAGGTGTCATGGGGAGAGTAGAAGTAAATAGGGTTAATTTTGTGTATTTAAGGTGTGAAAAGCACAATCTGAGGCTACAGTCAGCCAGTATTCTGACATTTATAAGTGCGGCAGCTGCTACCACAGTTGGTGGGTCAAGGTAAAAAATACCAGTTTTTACACACAATACATGTCGCACAATAAAGTAGCAAATCGTTCTTCCAGTTTTAAGTAATCTGATGATAAACAGAGCCACTATTGTAGTGTTGTTTTGGTCTTCTCTCTACAGTATTGCAAAATAACTTGTTACTTGACAATTTTAGGCAAGTTTTAGGATAGTTTCTTTGTTAAGCACACTAATGTTGATGGTTGATAGAGGTGGGTAGACCCTTGATCAAAGGAAATGGTTATATGTACAAAAACTGAAATCATTGAGACAATCAGATGAATTATTAAAAAACCTTGGAAGTGCAGCATCCTAATCCTCCGTCTAACTGGAAAGCCCAGCGACCGGGTACATTGACATTGCTGCTCCGGGGGAAAGTTGAATTAATGCCTGTTGCAGTGTCAGAGAATGATCCAGGGATGGAGAAATGGTGAGGGGAGTTTTCTGTGTCATATCCAGCCTGGAAATAGATGTCAAATAGATAAAAGTAGTTAAATCTTTTTGTTTTTGTGCATTTCCATTACTACATTCAGATTTAAATAAGGCATGGCAACTTTTTACATTGTATATTGCATATAATTTTAATGGCTCTAACCTGTAAATTGGCAGGTGTAAAGTCTATCATCCCATAATTCATCAGCACAAATGAGCACTGGCCACCAGAGATCAAGACTGCTTGGGCCGTTGTTTGCTGAAAAAAATTTACATGTGGTTATTATAGTAAATATATGTAGTAATAGGTAAAATACACATCATTTGTGTTTCCTCATTTAGAACAAGATGACTTACTGTTCCAGTGGCTCCAAAGAATGCCACCTGATACCATGTTGCAACAAAGACCCAGTTGGCCCTGAAGTTCGACGCTGGGAAGTAACGATTAATGTCTTCTGTAGCTCGTCCGAGGATACTGCCACTGGTGTATTGGTTGTAGAGGATCTGACCATTTCTTGTGTTGTCTATATCTATCCAGATTGGAGCGATGAGGTCTCTGGATCCACGCAATGGAATCCTTTGAGCTGTGAAACTACTCCAAGAACTGTTAAAGGTCATGTGTCCATTGTGGTTCACCTGGAAACCAAAAAGTAAACCAGTTCTTACTTACAAAGAATTAGTACGTATGGTAACGCTTTACAATAAAAATCATTTAATAATGGTAAATTGATAGTTAATTAAACTTTGCAGTAATTATTTTACTGTTAACAAACAATGAAATTATATTTAATCATGTTTACCAATTATTAGTTAAGCTATAATGTATGTTATTTCATTAGTTTGTGTAATATGAAATAATTCATTTAAAAATTATATATTGTATCATAGCTGATAGGAGACGATAACAATTACATTCGGATTGCATTATTAAAGTATTTATTAACAGTTTATAGTTGTACAGATTATAATATTTTATATACTATATTAAGTATTTGTTAATGATTACTAAATGATTTCTAAACTTTTAAGAAATCGTTGTAAAACATCCATAAACATTACATAGATAGTATTAAAAGTATTAACTATCTATTTAGATAATGGTTTTAGATGCTTTACAAAGCATTTAGTAACCATTTAACAAGATATTACAATTAGTTGCAACTTTATAAAGCCATCCAAATAATTTTTATAAATGGTTTACAAATCAATTAACCATTAAAAAAGTGTTACAAATATCTGATCTATCTATCTATGTAATGTTTGTAGATGTTTAGAAACAATTTCTGAAATGTTCACAAATCATTTTGTAATCATTAAAAAATACTTAATATATTATATAAAAGTTTATAATGTGTGCAACAATAATCTTTTAAACTAACATAAATTATAGCATTTCTAATAACAAGTAAACATTATTAATTATCATTTCATGGTTTGTTACCAGTAAAGTAACTATTAACTAAATTTTAATTAACTATCAATGTACCATTTATAAATGATAGTTATTATAAAGTGATACTGTTTAGGTAGAAGTTAAACAAAGTATTATTAGTTTAATAAAATATTGCAGGTTTTGCTTCTCTTATTTATTTATTAATTAAAATATATGGATTTAGTAAATGCTAATACTATTTTTACATACATAAATCTGATTATAAGTCCGTCCGAAATACACAAAAGGTCGTTGCAGGAGTATTCGAGGAGAACTTCCATCGTCTGCATCAGGGCTTCTGGTTCCCTCAATGGGGTAGAGGGGTCCTAGAAAGAACAAAAGACGCCACATTTTTAAGAAAAGACGAAATGCCCATATTGCTGTTATTGGCAAATGCCATATTGGCAAAGGTTGCACAGTGTTTTTATCATTTCTAGATCACCACACCTAACCAATCGTATCCATGTTTAATCCTGTATACAAAATATGCTTTATGCGTTACTTGTGTTTTTGTGGATTCTTTAAATCCAATATACTGACCAAACAGAATACATCTTTTTCACATCAAACATTTTGGTATGTCATAGCAGGAATAGAACAGATGTCATTGAAAACATTAGAAAAGACAGCATTGTCTCAAAGGCTCACTGGCTTTGCTTAGTGGGACATTTGAAATCAAAATGTCACGAACTTGTTAAGTATAACAAAGCAAAGCAAACCATTGCCTCTGGTGTCAGAGTGCAGTACCTCCCCAACCTCCAGTCCACACCCTTTGCTTTTACTGTGCAATATGAACGCACTGTAACACTAAACACTCGCATGGGATGTAAATTTTGTACTATTATAAAAGTATAGTAATAAATTCATGTACAATACTTTATACTGTGTGCTGTCAATTTAGTCACTATACACTTCAAAACCTTAAAAGGGATAAATAACTTGAAATTTAGCTTGACATAAGCTGCAGCTAACACCTTCTGTTCAAAGCTACTCATTCCTGCTAACAAACAATTATACAGCAGTGGTATTAGCTGTAATCCAGGGGAAATACGTATAATCTTGAAGTAAAAACTGCTTTGAGCTACTGATTGCATGCCTGACCTGTTGAGAGTATGAACACATGACTGAAAGATTATTTAAATTTCAACTTACTTATCGCCGGAATCACGGTAGTCGTCGTTGCTATGAAAGCAAACACATAAATATAATTGGATAAAAATCAGAGTCTGCTAACATCAATTAACATATGTCAGTTAGTACATTTACATAAATTCATCTACAGAAGTAAAAGTTAATATAATTGAATTTAATTCAATTTTCAGCCTGGTATCATGTAACTTGTTAAGTATAACAAAGCAAAGCAAACCATTGCCTCTGGTGTCAAAGTGTGGTACCTCCCCAACCTCCAGTCCACAGCCTTTGCTTTTGCTGTACTATATGAACGCACTGTAACACTAAACACTTGCATTGGATGTAAATTGTGTACTGTTATAACAGTATAGTAAGAAATTCATGTATAATACTTTATACTGTGTGCTGTCATTTTATAGTCACTATACACTTCAAAACCTTAAAAGGGACAAATAACTTGAAATTTAGCTTGACATAAGCTGCAGCTAACATTTTCTGTTCAAAGCTACTTATTCCTGCTAACAAACAAACAATCATACAGCAGTGGTATTAGCTGTAATCCAGGGGAATTAGGTATAATCTTGAAGTAAAAACTGCTTTGAACTAATGATTGTAAGACTGACCTGTTAAGAGTATGAACAAATGACTAAAAGATTATTTAAATTTCAACTTACTTGTAACTGTAGTAGTCGTCGGAACTATGAAAATAAACACATAAATATAATTGGATTATAATCAGAGTCCGCTAACATCAATTAACGAATGTCAGTCAGTGAATTTACATAAATGCATCTACAGAAGTAAAAGTTCATATAATTGAATTTATTTAAATTTTCAGCCTGGTATCATGTAACTTGTTAAGTATAACAAAGCAAAGCAAACCACTGCCTCTGGTGTCAAAGTGTTGTACCTCCCCAACCTCCAGTCCACACCCTTTGCTTTTGCTGTGCTATATGAACGCACTGTAACACTAAACACTGGCATGGGATGTAAATTGTGTACTATTATAAAAGTATAGTAATAAATTCACGTATAATACTTTATACTGTGAGCTGTCATTTTATAGACACTATATATTTCAAAACCTTAAAAGGGACAAATAACTTGAAATTTAACTTGACATAAGATACTGCTAACACGTTCTGTTCAAAGCTACTTATTCCTGCTAACAATAAACAATCATACAGCAGTGGTATTAGCTGTAATCCAGGGTAAATACGTATAATCTTGAAGTAAAAACTGCTTTGAGCTACTGATTGTATGACTGATCTGTTAAGAGTATGAACAAATGACTAAAAGATTATTCAAATTTTAACTTACTTGGAATCGAAGGACCTGCCGAACCTATGAAAACAAACACATAAATATAATTGGATAAAAATCAGAGCCTGCTAACATCAATTAACATATGTCAGTTAGTAAATTTACATAAATGCATCTACAGAAGTAAAAGTTAATATAAATTTAATTTAATTCAATTTTCAGCCTGGTATCATGTAACTTGTTAAGTATAACAAAGCAAGGCAAACCACTGCCTCTGGTGTCAAAGTGTGGTACCTCCCCAACCTCCAGTCCACACCCTTTGCTTTTGCTGTACTATATGAACGCACTGTAACACTAAACACTCGCATGGGATGTAAATTGTGTACTACTATAACAGTATAGTAATACATTCATGTATAATACTTTATACTGTCATTTTATAGTCACTATATATTTCAAAACCTTAAAAGGGACAAATAACTTGAAATTTAGCTTGACATAAGCTGCAGCTAACATCTGCTGTTCAAAGCTACTTATTCCTGCTAACAATCAAAGAATCATACAGCAGTGGTATTAGCTGTAATCCAGGGGAAATTAGGTATAATCTTGAAGTAAAAACTGCTTTGAGCTACTGATTGTATGACTGATCTGTTAAGAGTATGAACAAATGACTAAAAGATTATTTAAATTTCAACTTACTTGTAGTTTGAGTAGTCGTCGTAGCTATGAAAACAAACACATAAATATAATTGGATTAAATCAGAGTCTGCTAACATCAATTAACAAATGTCATTAAATTTACATAAATGCATCTACAGAAGTAAAAGTTAATATAAATTTAATTTAATTCAATTTTCAGCCTGGTATTAGGTAACTTGTTAAGTATAACAAAGCAAAGCAAACCATTGCCTCTGGTATCAAAGTGCGGTACCTCCCCAACCTCCAGTCCACACCCTTTGCTTTTGCTGTTCTATATGAACGCACTGTAACACTAAACACTCTCATGGGATGTAATTTGTGTACTATTATAACAGTGCAGTAAGAAATTCATGTTTAATACTTTATGCTGTGTGCTGTCATTTTATAGTCACTATACACTTCAAAACCTTAAAAGGGAAAAATAACTTGAAATTTAGCTTGACATAAGCTGCAGCTAACATCTTCTGTTCAAAGCGACTTATTCCTGCTAACAAACAATCATACAGCAGTGGTATTAGCTGTAATCCAGGGGAAATACGTATAATATTGAAGTAAAAACTGCTTTGAGCTACTGATTGTATGACTGATCTGTTAAAAGTATGAACAAATGACTAAAAGATTATTTAAACTTCAACTTACTTGCAGTCTGAGGAGATACCATACCTATGAAAACAAACACATAAATATAATTGGATAAAAATCAGAGTCTGCTAACATCAATAAACAAATGTCAGTTAGTGAATTTACATACATTTAGCTACAGAAGTATAAGTTAATTTAATTGAATATTTAATTCAATTTAATTCAATTTTCAGCCTGGTATTATGTAACTTGTATTATGTTACGTGTTTAGTATAGTAAAACAAAGCAAATTACTTAGAGATTTTCTGTACTGTACTTCAACTTAATTTGATTTAATTAGATACTTACTTATCATCCCCAAAAGCAGCACAGGCAACATTATTTGACTCGCCATTCTCCAAAGCCAAATATTCAAACCTGCTGACCAAATAGAATTAATTAAATTTCAAAGGAATAAAAAAAAAAAAAGACTGCAGAGACTGCATACCCCACCAAGGATGCATAGTCCTGTAAATCTGTTTTTATGGTTTTAATAGCAAAAAGAGATGTTTAGAGATTTAAATTCGTATTGATCCAGATATACAAATGTCCATTATACACATTATACATCTGCAATGTTTTTGTATTCATGCACCTGCTGCACCAAAAGGAAATCACTTGTTGTTTGGCTCAGCCTAATTTTCTATCATTTGTCAAATATGTTATCATATAACATATGATTTACATCCTGCTAACTGCTAAACAAGACGGAAAACATCACCTATGTGTCTGAGGAAATAATGCTAATAAAAATAGAATATTGACAGTGTCAAATGAAGATGTCTGTGAAAATGAAACATTGCTTTCTTAAAGTAAATGCATTTTGTCAGTGCAGTGTGGAAATTGTTTGTTTAACTCCAATATAGTTAAAATTCTCAATTAAGTTCTTACTGTAATTCAGTTGGAAAAAAATTACCTGTTTATATGCTTCTTTGGTTGTTGAGTTGCCCATTGGAGACTGCAGCGCTGCAACAAGGCTTTATACTGTAAAAAGCTGGCACAGTCCCAATAAATCTGTTGTTCAACCAGTTACAGGAGTATCGGATGGAAACAATTGTATTGCTTCCTCATAACAAGCGAACCAAACATTCCATTGTGCATCAAGAACAACGCAGATTATCACAATGTGATGTAATATTTTACCAAAAGCTTTAGTACTTTGAGTAAGGAAGCTATTTGAAGCCCCCCTCCAGTGTATTTTGGCATTTCTATATTTCATATTTATTTGAGTCATTTCCTGACTAAGTTGATTAGCCACAATGTTTGCCAAATTTTTTTCAGGTCCGAACGACGGGGAGCGCACAACTTTCAGCCCAAAAGAAAACAAGAGAAAAGTCCCGTTAGAGAATAAACTAATCACGGTGCAGCCCGGTGAGGTGTCGGTGCTGGGAGCTGGGGCGAGAGCGGCCGGTGCTGGTGGACAGTGCACCTCCAAAACGTCCCGAAACTGCCGCCTTGCAAGGAGGAGACGGTGAAGAAGAGAGCAAGTGAGAGAAGGTTGGTGTGTTGTGATAATTCTTGTCTTATTTGTGGTATGAGAAACAGTAAATTCATCTAAATGGGTTGAAAGACGATGCAATCTGGTTGCCATGGTAATGAATTACGTCTGACTATTAACCACTATCCCATTCTCTGTTTGAGAAAGAACGTTAACCGAAAAAAACAGGAAGTAAAACTGGCTGGAGGGGGGCTTTAAGTGTCATTGGTCACCATTGTAAAAAAGCATGAACTAACTTCTACTGTCATAGAAATGGGACTAGATCAAGAGAGGAACAATTCCTAATCCCTAGCGGAAACAAGATTCCAAACTGAAGCAGTTGTTGATGACTTGCAGCCTCTACCGGCCAGTTAAAAGCAGTGAGAAATCAGCAGTCAATGATAGTATAAATTAATAAAAAAAAAAAAAAAAATTATGTTTTTCAAAAAGTGTGAATCACCGCAACCATAAGAAGTCCTTGAGCATACAGTCATAAATGAGCACAAAAGATATTACGCCTGTGAGCCCAGTAGTATGCAAGATTAGCTGTGGACAGACAGATGCACATACACACTTACACACAGCCGAACACATAATCTCCTCAGGCTCCTCCTTGTGTCAGGCCCAGATGAAGCAGTACTTTATGGTCGTCTTAAAAATTTGAAATCTCTGCAGGATCTGGAGGGCTTGTCGAGCCATTTGGAGGGTTCCAAGCGTAGCCAGCTAGTAGACTTGATTAAGCGACATCCATGTCGGTTTGGTGATACGCCTACTTGCACACATTTATTTGAGCACGATGTAGATGTTGGAGATTGTAAACAACCCATTAAGCAGAGGTTTTATCATGTTCATCCAGAGAAAATTAGGTATTTGGATGTACACACGTGGACAAAATTGTTGGTACCCTTCCGTTAAAGAAAGAAAAACTCACAATGGTCACTGAAATAACTTGAAACTGACAAAAGTAATAATAAATAAAAATTTACTGAAAATTAACTAATGAAAATCAGATATTGCTTTTGAATTGTGGTTCAACAGAATCATTTTAAAAAACAAACTAATGAAACTGGCCTGGACAAAAATGATGGTACCCCTAGAAAAGATTGAAAATAATTTGACCATAGGGACATGTTAAACTAAGGTG